>JAULBM010225386.1:0-17098 GCA_032357055.1 Geukensia granosissima
CAGCCAATCAGAAACAAGAATCGTCCATGGCGGCCATGTTTTTGTCCGATCGGGATGAAATGAGGAAACTTTATAAAAAACCTTTCATACATGCTCCATACCAAATATTGATCAATTTGGCCAAGCGGTTTCAGAGGAGAAGATTTTTAATATATCAGCCAATCAAAAACAAGAATTATCAATTGCGGCCTTGTTTGTTGACGGATCGGGACGAAATGAAAAAACTTTATAAAGTACCTTCTATATATGCTTCCTACCAAGTTTGGTTATATTTGGCCCAGTGGTTTCAGAGGAGAAGATTAAAATGTGAAAAGTTAACGGACGACGGACGGAAGGACGCCAAGTGATGACAAAAGCTCACATGGCCTTTGGCCAGGTGAGCTAAAAAAGAAATTTAGAGGATTAATATTTCCTGCTAATATGCACAACTACATATGATGTTCTGGCTGTATACTGAGTTTCGTTGAATATGGTTTGGTAGTTTCAGAGGAGTTGCGTTGACAAAGTCATTAATGACTATTTTCTAAGTTCCAAGGGGCATAACTCCCACAAAAATTAGAAGATAAAATTTCCTGGCGATAAGCACAACTATATATGATGTCCTATCTACATACCAAGTTTCATGAAAATCAGATCAGTAGTTTCAAAGGAGTTGAGATGACAAGCTTATTGGGACGGACGGACAGACGGAGTGACCCCGATTCCTAGACCTGCTTCCGCCGTTGGCGACGCAGGTAAAAATTTGAAAAATCCATATCTTGTAAAATTGCATTTTTGCCACTTTGACCCTATTTATCTCGACAAAAGCAGAGGCAATCAGTTAATATATAAAACTTATTGAGCTCGATCTCAATAAGACCAATCCCATGAGTAGGGACTTTTAAAAGGTAGATATACTTAAAAGAAAGAATATGAAAAATAAATCAAAATGAAACTATCCAAAAAAAAAAAAAAAAAAAAAAAACATTTTACATACGTTTACAATAAACAAAAGTTAGTTTTAACTGTGAGCAAAGCGCATTTCTGTATTTACCTTCATCAACCATGACAAGGTCCAAAATAGGAAGATCAGTCAAACTTTTATGAACGATTATAAAAAAAATGAAATAAAACAGTTCATGACGTAAAACAGTTCATTTTTGTCTGCCCCTTTGATATCTTCGAATTCCTGGAGATGAACACTGCGAAGCCAAAGAAAAATGATAACCATCAGGGAATTTTACAAATAACATTGTTGGAAAGATGTAAAGAGTATCTTTTCAACATACATTCCAATACCAGAAAATAAATAAGAGCAAACAACCCAAGAACGGTCTGGAAACATATGAAATTGCATGTACATACATTTTGTAGTAAGAACGTGATTGACTGCAAGTCTTATCGTTCTGGTCAATCGCTCGGATCATTTCTGCTGTTTGAACCAAATTTCTCATGTCTCACTAATGCTGATAAAAATGTCAACAATCTACAAAAAGTCGTCAGGTGAAAACTGATGGCAAAAGCTCACCAGAACCTGCAGACTTGGCGAGCTAGAAATATCAAGAAAATAAAAAATACGCATGATACATGTATGTAGAGACAAACAATTTTATTATTTTTCCAAGAACAAGAATTAATTCTAATATCTGATGTTCGCTTCCAGATACAATATGTAAAACTTTTTTCAGTATAAAAGACCTTGCAAAATTCCTGTAGGCTATCACGCAAACACCTGCTAAAGTATGTTCAACTTAGCTGAATGTCTCACTTTTTAAATTCAAAAAATCGCTACGAGGAATCTTCATCATTCTTATAAAAGGCAGCAGAAAAAAGGTTCCGGTAACTTTGGTAAATTTCGATATTGTTATAGATAATCTTAGTTTTTCTCTACTCATATGGAAAATTGGGAAATTTGGTTGTTTTTGGTCGCAGATTTGTGAGTTTTATAAAATTCAAAATATTTTGACAGATTTAATATCTGTTGACATACATTTATGTGTAATGTCTGAAGAAATAAGCTTGGCAGTACCAGAAATGCAAAAATTTAGACGTCATCGGAACTTATTTTTTCACAAAATCAGCAATTTTCACATTAACACAACATATGATACTTTGAACACCAAATTCTATTGCTGGTAAGGTAGTCAAATCTCATTCTAAATTTCCTTTTCAGATTTTTAAATTAAAAAAAAAAATAAAAGCAATAACATGAGAGACTCAGTTCAGTTTAACGTACTATATATTAAGATTACCATCTTGCACCAATGAAATTCATTACAACTAATGCGGTAATGAATGTTAAGTCATTATAAAAAAGCATAAACAGATAACATAGCCTTTATATTATACATATGTACAAGTTAAAAAGTAACAAGGGGAAAAAATAAAACATTTGAATTTCATTTAAATTAAATTTTATTTTAACATGTTAAATGGACTATTTAAAGATACTAATAAAAATAACTCTATGACATATAATATGTGTTGTCATTTGAAATGGGCTTTGTTCCCAAAAAAAACTAGAATTTCAGGAGACCACAGACTTGAAAAAATCTGCTTCATACATGTACCTAGGTTATTCATCGAAATATACCAAGTGGGTAAACTTGTTTCTTAGATTTACAAAAAACAGGACGACTTCAACTTTCCTATTGTTAACTTCAAATATCTATGTGGCAACATTCCTGCTTCCCCTGCCTATTGGGTTAATGTGTTGCAGTTGATTCGATACTCTCATGCCTGTTCCAAGCATCAAAATTTTCTAAAATTGTTGTCGTGTAATTTACCAAAACAAGAATACGTTCAGTCAAGATTGAAGTCGTTCCTCTTTAGACTTTATGGTCGTCATCGTGTTACTGGTAATTCAACAAAATTGACCAAAGAATTTTTATGAAAAATTTACCTACATATATTAACATTTTATTTTTTCAATACAAAAAATCTTAGTGCCTACCAACATTATTTATGGCAAGCTTCATTTAAAATCATTTAAAACCCTGAATTAATTTAGGTGGTTTGCAAGCACAGCATGATATGATGGCAGCACTATGACATGTGCAAGGTGAACAAATGAACCTTCACTTTCGGAGAGTGTGGACACACCAATATGACTGTATCAGTGATCATTTTGCCCAATTTGACATCTTTTATCATGAAAACTATAAGAGATAGAAAATATTTTTGACACTCTTGAAAGCTCTCATTGAGGAAATAAAAACAAATGAAAAACCTCATCAGAATCAGATATTTTTTTTTCACCATTAACAAGTAATTACAGTTTTCTCCAACTTTGATGGATTTTAGCTCAAAAACGTTAAGAGATCAAGAAAATCCAATGACATATTACTAAAAGCTCTCAATGAAAGCAATCAAATGCCAAAAACCCATTAAAAATTTCTCATCTGAAAAAAAGCATTTTTACCCCTTTGGTACCTTCTATATAAAAAGGATTGTAGTAAAATTTGTTGCATTTGTCATAAGGAATTATTTTATTTGAAAAACCCATTAAATATCCAATAAATAAAAAAGTTTCCAAATTTGACATTGGCCATTTTTTGGATCCTGTATTACTCCATAACTGTGAGTGATAGGAATTCTAAGATACCAAAAGGGGCAGACAGATGGTCAAAATACTTATGTTGGCTTTGTCATGGGGAATACAAAGGAAAAGCCCATCGAAATTGGACAAAAATAGATAATTAACAAAATTGGACAAAAATAGATAATTTCCATTTTAAAATTAAAAATCTCCTTCTGGTCCTTATATACTGGCATTGCTAGATCATCAAAAATCAATCAAAACTGTATTTATAATTGGATCTCATTTTTACTTTCCAATAAAAACAAAAAATAGAATGCAATTTATACGGAAACAATCATGTCAATGGACATTGACGACATATTACATAATAGACCACAATTTTTTTGTGGTTGTATAAAAAAGTAACAAATTCATACATTATCCTGTCTTAACATTAACTAAAATGAAAAATATCTTTTTAGAATTTTTTTTTCTTTTGGTTTAAATTTGAAATCAAACTCCTCTTTCTATAGAAAATTATCTTTCAATTCCATCCTTACAGTCTGTCAATACATGAAACCAAATACAGGTAAATGAACAAAATGTAAAATTCTTTTTCTACAGCATTATCTTAATTTGATTGCCCCTTAACAAGAAACAAAATGTAAACATTCTCATCTTCAGTATCCATATTAGCTACAGTCACATCAACAGAGGTAATATGTGAAGGTAAATTTACTACAGAATTGTGTATTCCCATGCTTGGATCAGGGAGATTTATAACTGCTTGATATGGTGTTCTAAGATCTAATGGAACATTAATCACCTGTTGTACATTTTCTCCACTTTCATCTGCGACAATTTCTGACCGAGCTTGATCAATTGTATTTTCTACTTGACTCCCAGTTTTGAGAAATTCTGATTGATTGTGTTCATTTTGGTTATCTAGTTCTTGAGAAATTGTATCATTTTTGTCCAATTCTGGATTTTTCAATGGTGTAGATGTTTCTTGTAGACCAGTATAGTCTTCTACATTTTCCACTTTAACTGCAATGGTCTTCTCCACTAAAACATTTGAATCATGAGTATTTGTCTCTTCTTTGATCTTCCGTTTTGATACATCTGAGTTTAACTCCTTATTTTTTACTTTGTTTACATGTATATCAACTAAATTTATTTGTTCTTCATGGTCATCTTTCTGATTTTCATATATCTCAGACCCTCTCTGTTCATTAACATTCCTCGGTACATTTTCATCTATTGGCAAAATACTGGTGTTCTCCTCAACATCAGAACTTAAGCCATGTGTTAAGTTATCACCTCTAAATTCTTTAATGTTGTACGCATGATCTGTGTCAAAGATTGGGTCTGCTTCATCTGTTTTCTCGTCTTTTATATCATTTCTTAGACAAACCACACGCTTAGGAGGGTGACCATGCTTTAGCAAAACCTTCAATTCCAGACCAAGATTTCTCATAACTTTGGTCTTTTCCTTCTCATTTCTCATATTGGAGCAATCTGGCTCTAAATTTGTGTTTGCTTTCATGACTTTTTGTGCAATTGAGCTGCTGTTGTCACTTACATTTCTGGAAGTTAAAGGCTGTACATTAGATGTAATCATTTCACTAGGAACTGAATTTATTTGTTGGTGATTTCTCTTAATAGGAGATTGGTATTCTGTTGCTATATACACTGCTTCTTCCTTTTCCTCAATTTCTTCAGCTGGTTTGAAATCAATTTTCATTTCATTTTCTACCATAATTTCATTCTTAACATAATCTTTGTGCCAAGTTCCTTCTGAAGAACGACTTTCAACGTCAGCTTCGTTTTTAATGTTAATTTCTAAATCTGCTATATCATTACTATCTTGTCCCATGTCGTCACCATCATCATCACTATCAAATAAAATGTCCATTTCTTCATTCTTAACAGGATCATTTACAGGAACAGAAAAGGCATCAGAATTCACATCTGTACTAGTAGTTATTTTAAATTCATCTTCAATTTCTGTAAAGCAAACTGCATTGCTTCTTATTTTTCTATGAAACTCTCGTCTATGTAAGGTAGCCTTAGAGTCAGATTTAAAAACTTCCTCACAGAAATTACACCTTAATGTACATGGTTTACCATGAACTTTATTGATGTGTGATCGCAATGCAGATGCATTAAAGTACAGTTCCCCGCAATGATGACAAATGCAAAATTCATCAGTATGAATATCATTTCCACTTATATGGCGACTTTTTTTACACGGAGAGTTCTGCTGATCATATCTTTCTTTCATTGGACTAGATGAGTAAGCATTTCTTATTTCTCCTTCAATACAAGTGTCTATTGGAAGTTGTCTCTTTCTCCTAGGTTTAGGAGATCCTTGTTCTAACATGTGTTGAATGAAAGCGATAGCATCTGATGTTTCTATCTTCCTTGACCTATTCATGTCTTCTGCAGTTACTAAACTGTAAGTGACATGTTTATCTTGACTATCAAAAGAGATCCCTTGTTGATGCATCTTTACACCTTGTTGATTTGAATGAGAAGCAATCATTGTTTTTTGCTTTCCTTTCTTTGGCGAAATTTGCTCTTTTATTTTAGAAGCAATGTCTCTACTCAGTGACTCCTCATTTCTGTGTATTCGTTCCACATGTTTCCTTAAGCCCCGAGCAGAAGCCATGAATTTTCCACATAAATCACAATCAAATTTCATGTTGGAATGATATAACCTTTTATGGTCATTAAGTTCCTTAACATAACCAAACTTCATTCCACAATGAGGACACGGAAATCTCATTTCTAAAACAAACAATTCCTTGTGATATCTTTGCATATGCCCTCTTAATGCACGTTTTGTTTTCAAAGTTTTTGCACAAACACTGCACTTCTGAGGTTGTCCTTCATGACAGAGACTGATATGAGATTTTAAATCGTTTGAAAATGCAAATCCTTTATTGCAAATATGGCAAATTTCTTTCTTTTTAAGGAAATGTTTTCTTCTTATGTGTGTTTTCATGGATGTCAGATTCTTTATATTTATTCCACAGGATTTGCAAATAAATTTACCATTCTCTTTCACAATGTAGTCTTCAACATTAGAGCTCTGAAATAAATTGTTTACAGCATCAAAAACAAAGCGTTTGTCTTCTTCTCTTTCAAACTGGTTTGCTTCAATACTTTTCATATAGACATGATCTGATGTTTGATCGTGGTCTTCTTTAGACTTTTCCACTTTATGAACACAGGTCAAATGACGATACAGGTCTTTATCAACTCCAAATCTAATTCCACAGATGTCACAACTGTAAGATTTATTTTTGTTGTGTACACGTTTTATATGAATATTGAGAGAACTAGGACTTCTAAATATTTTCCCACAATGACAGCAAATATGTGCATTTAAATAAACTTCAGACCGGCCATGTTCACAAAGATAGCTTCCATACATGAAAAATCTTTTGCATACACAACAGATGATTCCATTTGCTTTTGAAGATTTGCTTGAGGTCATAAGTGACTTCTTAGCTGCTTGAAATTTGAGCTGTAACTTGAGAAATTTCTTTTTCTGAATTTGCCTTTTTTCTAGTAACGTTAAAACTGGTTTTTCGCCAGCATTTATGCACTTTCCTAGATTTACAGCACTTTCACAATTATCCCTAATATTGTCTTTCAGTAAAGAGGTATTTTTTTCTGTATCTTTTCTAATCAACCGTGTATCAATTTTAACATTTGCCAATAATGGCCTCTCAGGTATGCAATTTTCTGAAATATCTTTATTGTCAGTATGCATGCTTTGTTTCTCCTTAAAATTCGAGATCATGGTTGACATACTTTTACATACTGAACTGGAAAGATGATAAACATAAGGGTATCCAAAGTTAAAGTTCTTCCCACATGTTTTGCAATCAATAACACCTTTTTGCATATGCAGATTCTTGTGAATATCTAAGAATTCAGCTCTTGCAAATCTTAAGCTGCAAGTAGCACATGAATGCTCAAGACCATCTGTATTATTTCTGTGTTCAATTTCATGCTTCTTTCTCCACAAACGAGCACCATAATGGGATGAATTTGTCCCTTTACCACAGGAGAGACATAGTTCAGGACGATTGCCTGCATGTTCACTTAAGTGAATACAAAATTCACCAATATCCAGATGAGAATCCTGGCAGATTTCACAGAGGAAGATACCATTCTGTGAACTTTGACTTTTAACCTTAAATCCGTAATTTATAAGTTCACTTTTGGTAAATAATTGATCAAAAAGCTTTGGAATATTAATGTTTCGATCTTTATCTCCTGCATATTTCAGGGTCTGATCTTGACTGTTTCTTTCATCAAGCTTACTTAGAATAAAGTTTGATTCTTGTTTGACAAGTGCACCTTTTTCTCCTGTTCCACAGACCTTATTCATTCTCCATATTGATATCTCATTATCTGAACTGATTTGTTCTGTGATGTCCGATTTGGAATTTGCAACATTCAAGTCATTTATTTTACTTTGTATGCCTGCAGAAAATTTCTGTGATATTTCATGCGAATTGAAATGAACCTGCAAGTCTTCTAGAGTCTTGGGTTTTCCTTTGCAAAAAATACACTCATAAACTTGATCCTTACCCTTGGAGTGTTTTTTTTCATGAAGCCGTTTTAGTGAAGGATTAGCGAAATGTTCTGTACACCCTTCCTTGCTGCAGCTATATTTTAAAGTCAGACCATCCTGTCCATCATGTATCCTGTCATGCTCATTATGTTCTGTATGTCCATATCCACACTTCCAACAAATATATGGCCTTTCATCCTGTGTTGAAGTATGAAGGAACAAGTGATAATAAAACGTTTCAAGTTGCAAAAATTTTCCTTGGCATAAACCGCAATAGAACATATCAAATTTATTCAACTGATTTGGTTTGATAATTTTTTCTGTCTTTTCATCAACAGAAGAGTCACCTGATTTTAGAGAATTTCCATTAACAACTATTCTGCTTTCTTTCTTGGTGTTTTCTTCAACAACATTGATATCAATTTCTCCAGCAACTTCATCAATATTCTCCAAAGGCTGGGTCCTTTCATTAAAAATATTGTCATAAGTATCATCAGAATTTTCATTTGAAACTATTTCTGCCTGTTGAATACCCAGAATTGGATCAATGTATTTCTTCTTCAAACATCTTTTGTAATGGTGAACAAACCTTGTTTTTTCTTTTAAAGTTGATCGACACAGGTCACATCTCAACACAGAGTGTTCTCCATGCTTTGTTTCTTGATGCAGTTCAAGCAGCTCTTTAAATCGGAATGTTTGCAAGCATCCATCTTTGTCACATCTGAACTTGAAAGTTTCATTCTTGTGTGTTTGATCATGTTTCATTATTAATGCAGACAGTGACATATTTGAATTAGAACTTTTTTCTCCTTTCCCACATGTAAAACATACATGAGAACGATATCCAGGGTGTTGGGAGAATAAATGAAGATAGAGGTAACGATGATTACCAAACCATGTGTCACATACAGAACACTGAAAAACCTTAACAGGATCTGGAACACTAATTTCAATATCTTCATCTACCTCAAAGCCTGGTATTAATTCATCTGTTTCCAAGCATGAAGTTATATCTTCACTTGCTTCAAAGCATGAAGGTTCATTTTGCTCTTCAATATCACCTGGTGAGTAACATGTTGGTGGTTCAAGTTTAATTTCTACATCATCAAAACATTTCGTCTCATCTGCTGACCTTTGCATTTCCAAATTTGTCTGATTGACTTCTTTTTTTATAGCAAGATGTTTTGAAAAAACTTTCGTCAGTTGTACATTAGCATATGGAGATTCTTCGTTCATTTTAACTTTAGAAGAAAAAACTCGTTTTCGTCTACTTTGACGAACTGGAAGAGTGATTGAATCACAAGAATCTTTAGATTTATTATTTTGAATTTTCTTTTTACTATCCAACTTCTTATGCAGTCCCTTATCAGATATATCATTGCCTTGCTTTCCACTACTAAAGTCTACTTCTTCTTGTGCTATATATTTTCCCTTCCTTTTTTTCTTCCTTCTCACAATTCTAGTTTTAGCCGTCTTAGGAATACCAAGCAGCTTGTCATTTACTTGCTTATTAGTGGAACCAGTATCATCTTGAAAATTTAATAAATTTCCAATTTCACCAGGTGATGCCTTCAGAATTTCTTGTTTTTCCAGTGTGGCTTCACTGCATGATTCTAAATCTTCGCTGCTCCTGATAGGTGTACCATCTGGATTTTTAGTTTGTTCCGTTCCTGGTTTGTGAGTTTCCAAACTTTGATTAATGTCTTTAAAATGTTGACTGCAATTAGCATTTGTATTCTCGATGGCTGTTTCCAATAAATTTCCCTTGACATCTTTTCCTATTTCAATTGAATCAGTATCTGTATTTGAATATCCCCGTTTAACAAAAAACTTTCCCCACTTACTTCTAGAAGAGAATGTCTGTGTGGCAAGATCTTTCTTAATGGGACATGATATCTTCCTCCCACTGCGTCTTGAAATGTAAGCTGGACTAGGCAAACTTTTCTTAGGTGTATTTATTTTAATGTTATGAAAGTATTCAGTTTCTGTTGTGTTTACAACATCTTCTGTATGACTTGCCTGTTGATTTATATTTTTTTCTGCATTTGTTTGGTTATTCAATTCAACTTCTTCACTTTCTTGACTATCAACAGCTTTAGGTTTTTCAATGAACTTTGTCCTCTGATGCTGGTCAGCATTTTGATCTTTGTCTTTAATTTTGGGGTTTGTTTTCTGTTGATATGGAGGTAGTTCATATTTGGAAATAGTACTTGGTGACAATCTCTCCATGCTTACTGTAACTGTAGGAAGGTTTTTTGATAATTGCCTAAGAGAAGCATTCTCCTCACCTGCAGTTTTCTTACTATTTATAACCAGTGACTGTATAGTAGAGTCTAAATTTTGGTCTGTTTCTCCTTCATCTCCACTTTGCAGATGTGTATTACTTTCTGGTTTACATGTCAGGACATACTTTGGTTGTAAAATATTCATGACAGGCACTAACCCACAAACTTCTTGTGTAGCTGTATTGACTACTGGTTGACAAACCAGATATCCTGAAATCCCAGTCGGATTTAGAGACACTGTTGGTACTGAACAACTGTTTATGGAATTGGTTACACTTTGAGGAACTTCTGATAGTAAAGATTTTTTACTATTCTTTGTGATTTCTGTTGTAGGATTTACAAGTTGGAGTCTGTTCTCCTTTATAGGAATTTCAACAGAATCAGTTTGTAAACTTGAATCAGGAACTCTCTCAATGCTGGACAGAGTTTGTTGTCCATTATCATTTGCCTCCACACAATTTTGAAGACTCTTTGTTTCATTTAACAAATTAAGTACAACATTTCCACTAAGTTTGGAAGTATTTTTCTTCAAAGACACAGCAAGTTCCTTATAAGACTGCAAATTGGAAAGAGTTTTTTCTGACAGCCTGACATTTGAAATATCATTCAAAGACTGGTTACCTTTAAAGTTTATTTCAGTAACATCTGTAGAGTCTTTGATATCACAAGTCTGCTTTGCCATTAATTCCTTGGCTTCAAACATTTTAACATTTTCTCCCAAGTCATCATTTTTTGAACACGGCTTCACCTTTTTTGCTGTGTTGTGTGTCAGGATCTCGCTGCTCAATTCATCGCCTACATTGCTTTGGCTATCTTCAGCATCATCAGAATCAGGTTCCTTACCCTCTTGAACAGACTTTTTTCGGCGATCCTTTTTAAGTTTTGTGTGCTGGCTCTCTACATGACTGTCAAGATCAGACTTTGAAAGAAACCTCTCAAAACAAATGGAACAACATACTGCATCTTTGGGCAAATATCCTTCAAAACAATGACTGGCAAACATTGTGCCATTATTGAAGACTTCCCCACAATTGCTGCATACATATTTTGATGGTTTTTTGTGGCATTTTACCCTATGGTTTTTTGCTGCTTTAATAGAGTTCAATGTTTGTCCACAACCATTACAAGTATGTTGACATCTGTGACTTTCATATTTCTGTTTGTCTAAAAACAGGAAGTTACAGATTTTGCAAACAAAACAATCCTTTTCCATAAGCTTATGTATATTTAAATGAAAATTTAGGTGGTTAATCTCAGAGTACACATTCTTACAACGTCCACATTTAAATGGATATTCATCTGTATGCTGTTTAACATGAGACCTGAATTCACCAAATGTCTTGAAGTCCAAATCACAAGAAAAACAATGCAAAGAGTGCTGATCCAAAAAATGGAATTTTGCATTCTTAGGACCCATTCTCTTGTCACAAAGTAAACATTCAACACTTTCAGGACTTTTAATATTTACCCCTATTTGTTTCTTCATTTTGCCTTTATGAAATTGATAGTGATTTCTAAACTTAGCAAATTCTCTGTATTCAAAGCCAAGATCACATCCTTCACAATAAATGCGTGGTTTTCCTTTGTGCTTTACATCATGATGTAATGTCAACAAGTCAGCATACTGGAATCGTTCTCCACAAATACTACATTCAAACAGAAGTTCTTCTTTTGTCTTAAAATGGTTTAGTTTGTGTTGTTTTAAAGCAGTACTACTTTTTAAGCCAAGTCCACATATGTCACAAATTTGAAAATCATAATGAAAATTATGATTAATAAGATGAACAAATAATGAATTGAAGTTTGAGAATCTCTTTTCACAACTGTCACATCGAAATATATTTTCTTCTTTCTCAGGTAACTGTTTCTTAAATGGACCCGAAATGTGCAATGACAAGCAAGAAATGTGGTTGCCAAAGTCTGTAATATTATCAATTGATGTGCTCTCAAGAGTCTTACAAATTTGTAGGTTATTTGCAGGTGTGTGAGCTATTTCAATACCACAAACAGATGATGCCTTCAATTCTTCTACATGATCATTTTTCCCTGTAAACTCTGCTAATGCCCTCTTCTGTTCTTCTTGCTGTTTCAGCAATGCACATTTTTTCCATGATGTAAACTTTTCACCTTTTAAAACTTTACATTTTGATGCTGGGTCTTGTAAATGATAGTACAATGAATGGCCAAACTTGAACCTATAGTGACAAGCATGGCATTGGTACAGCAAAATCCCAAAATGTTCTTTTTTGTGCACCATCAACAATTCGGATGAGGCAAAAAAATCATCACATATTTCACACTGGTGGCCCAGATTTGGTAAATCCTTATGACATTCACGTTTATGTTTTTTGGATGACTCATTGTCTATATTATCATATCCAATTCCACAATTAAAACAAATGTAAGTTTTAAATCCTGCATGTGATTTCAAGTGAACATACATTTGTGATGGTGTGTGAAAGGATTCCCTGCAAACATTGCACAAAAGGTCACATTTTTCTTCTGGAAGGAAACTTTCTTCTGTGAGAGTGCAACTTCCTTTACTACAATGCTGCAGAAAAAGATTGCCATTCTTGAAATATTTACTACATCGGTTACATTGAACGAGATCAGGATTTCTGTGAGATTCCTGATGGAAATCTAATAGATATTTGGTAGTAAATCCCATGCTACACTGATCACATTCATAAGGCATCTCACGTGGCCACTGCTTCATTCTATCTTTATGCTGTTGAGCCTGCATCAATAGGATGAATCCTGTACCACAACTCTCACATATCCTTGGACTTTTTGTAGTGTGTGTGAATAAATGTGTAACTAGTTCAGGAAATGTCTTAAAAATGTCTTGACATTCATAGCAACAATATGAACCTTTATTTTTTTTTGCTAACATCTGCTTATCAGAATCATCCATATATGGATATGAAGTGGAGGATTCTCCATCATGTAGATACCACTGACCAAACACTTCTTCATTCTTATCAGCAATATCCTTAACTTTAGGTGCTTTTATTATTTGGCTTTTCCTACTTGTTTTTGAAGCAGTACTCTTGGAAATTTTACTTATTTGTGGCTCCTCTTTCTCCGTACTAGGAGTTTTCTTAGATTCTTTATTGTTGCTAAAGCTTTCAGTCTCAGATAAATTAGCAGTCCCTATTTTTGAAGGTAAGTTTGAGTTTTCTTTGGTTGGAGTTGTTTTACATGCTGTTTCATTCTTCCTTTTCTTCTTGGGTAATGAGCACTCCATCTCTGATGATCTGGATATTTCATTCTCTTGTCTTTTGCCTCTGCCTTCTATCTGAATAACAACATGTATTTCTTCATATGGTTTTTGAGAACAGGCACCTTGTCTAGTATCTGCAGACAAATTCTCATTACCTTCCATCCTTCTTATATTATTCAAAGAAATCCCTCAGTTCCAGATGATTTACCTGAAAAATGACAAAAAATCTGTTAAGCTTATTCACCATATATGAGATATTTGATCCATTACCATATATTCAGACATTCAATCAATTGCAAGATGTGTTAGTAGAATGTTTCACCTTACATTTACTTTGTCTTTGCTAAAAAAATTACTGTTTCTGCAAATAACACAATTTACTTTTATGACAGGTATTGCATGCAAGACAGGGGATGCTTTCCCTTCAGGAGCACCTGATCCCACTGCTGTTTTTAAAGGAATTTGTTGATTCCAAGCTCTTTTTCCTTTTGTTTTCATTTTATGTTTTCAAATTTGTCTTGTCTCTTTGAACTATGCACTTTTGATCTCTGACATAGTTATTCTACACCTGACTTATATAGAATCTTGTTTCATTTCTAGAAAGTTATACAGGATGTACTTTATTCAGAACTATATCATGACATCATATGTTCTGAATGAACAAAACACAAACAACTGTGATGAAATTTTTTTCTGAATGAATTTAACTTGGGATAAAGTAAATGCATATTTTTATTGACAAACACATCTCTTTTTATTTGGATTTCATATTTATCCAATATTTAAATGAAAGAATATGGAATGTATGCCAGAAAGACATGATTCACATTTTACATATGTTTATAAAATTATTCAAGTTCAAAACTTAACTTTGTCTTAAGCGTTTTTCTGGATTTACACTAGAGGCCAAAAAATTGGAAGATTAAAATGAACAAAATGAAATTAATATTCCATGGCATAATGAAAGCCCATAATTATATAAACATAACAATCAGGGAAATTTACAATAAACAATGTTGAAAAGATGTAAGCTGTATCTTTCCAACCTGCATTCCAGTAGAGCATATCACTCAAGCACAGAAAACCTTTTTGTCCTCTTACAGCACATGAGAAAACTCCCTCATAATAATTTAAAGATAGAATATGGATTATATGCCAGAATAAGATTATTGTAACAACTTCATTGCAATTCTGATTATCAGGTGATCCTAATCAAAGGTGTTATTTATTTTTACCTTTGCTATGTCAAATGACTAATAATGATGATAAAATTGGTTTAATTTACATGTCAAAATTTAGTGCCCAAGTTCTGTTTTTGTTAATTTCAGTAAACATTAATTTGGGTCTTTAAGTTTAGAGTTAAAGATTTATATGTTTTGATAGTTTTCAGTCAGAGGATGATTTTTATAAACTGGTAGTTAGACATTAAAATAGAAAACTTGTGGACAGAGTTGTTAAATTGTCAATTGAAAAAAATCTTGAGCAAGAGATAATGCTTAATGTTGATACTAATGACTCATCAAAATATTTCACATTTCTTAACAAGTGTGGACACAAAAATGTCTCACCTGTATATACAGCTTTGACCCTATAAATGTCTTGACACATTAATTTTCTAATCTAAATATTCAGCAAGTAATACCACTAGGACATTTGAATAAATCAAATCAATAGTCAGAAATTGAAAACATGATAAAAAGTTGAGTTATTGTTAATCAGTTATGAAACTTGACTCAAGTCAATGAATCATGAAAACGACGTCAAGGACATAAGATACATGGCAGACTGTCATGTACTCCTAACAACCAATAAGCACATCCAATACTATTGACCTACCGCTTACAGTTACTAAGAATCAGACTGAAGCATAAAAACTTGACCCTAGTCAATGGACTGTTAAAATGAGGTCATTGACATTAGATATGTGGTAGACTGACATGTACTAATAATCAATATGCACACCAAATATTGTTGATCTATCACTTATAGTAAGTGAAAATAGACCAGAGCATGAAAACATGGCACTAGTCAATGGACCATGAAATTAAGGTCAAGGACAAAAGACATGTGGCAGACTGACATATACTCATAATAATCAATAAGCACCCCCAATTTTGTTGACCTAACACTTATAGTAAATGAGATATAGACCTAAGTATGAAAACTTGACTCTAGTCAATGGACCATGAAATTGAGGTCAAGGACAAAAGACATGTGGCAGACATACATGAACTCATATTAATCAATAAGCACACCAAACATTGTTGATCTATCACCTATAGTTAGTGAGAAATAGACCAGAGCACGAAAACTTGACCTTAGTCAATGGACCATGAAATTGAGGTCAAGGACAAAAGACATCTGGAAAACTGACATGTACTCCTAATAATGTAGAAGCATACCCATTATTGCTGACCTACATGTATCATATATAGTTACTGAGAAACTGACCTAAGCATGAAAACTTGACGCTGGAGATTTAAGAGTCACTGAACCATGCAAAGTAGGTCAAGGACTAATGTCATGTAGTTGGTCATTAATTTCATAACACGAACTATAAGCATACTATCTTTGGTCGTCCTAGCATTATTACTTTCATAGATAAAGATCCTTCAAAAAACTAACGCCGCTCCGCCGTCGCCATCGGAAAGTAACACCTATGTCTCGCTTTCGCGACTTCGTCGCAGGCGAGACAACAATCTAATTGAAATAGATTTGCACACTTGATCCCCCTAAAAAAGAGGGAGCAATAATATTGTGAGGTCTAATTTGAATTAGATTGAATTTGAAATAGATCCAAATAATAAAACAAGTTATTGAACGGAAACCCAACTGTCAACGGACGACGCCGCCGCCGATATTCTCATTTTATAAAACGACCACAAAATTTTGGCGGTCGTATAAAAATATTATACTTCCATATTGGCAAAACATATTCGAGATTGGTGGAAGAGTTTTCCAGCCGACACTCCTGTGTTTGCCTCAAACATTGTACCTTGCTCTTCATTTTGAGACAACCTAATGAAGTAACATACAAAACTCTGTGATAAACATGATGACTTCAAACCAGAGGCTCACAGGAGCCCGTCATCGCTCACCTGTCATACAGTTGCCAAAAAAGTATAAACCATTTGAATTAACTACGGTTCGAATAGCACAAGCAAGTTCGGGTGAGGCAGCCATCGTGGTTGACAGATGCCAGATACTATTCTGAAAGGAATCGGTCTAGAGATCATTTCACCAAAGACTGGTTCCAATGGAGTTAAGATTCAGATAAGAAAATATTTTTATGAATTTCCCATAGGGTCCTACGTCACATTAAGTAGGGCATAGGCAGCTGTCTTGTTTGGCGGATGTGGTCAACGGACAAAATTCTGAAAGATGTTCTCCTAGGGACCATTTCAGCAAAGTGCCAATGGATAAGAAGATCTAGAAAAGAATATTTTTTTCATAAAATACTCATATGGGCCTATGTAAAACTCTAAGTTCAGCTGGGGTGA
>JAULBM010225496.1:0-17097 GCA_032357055.1 Geukensia granosissima
AGAGATATACACTCCGTATGCAGGTGCGGCTGGAATGTTGCTAGACATGAACGGAAAGTTTACAATCGGAAAATCAACTTTCTCCCTTGTTTTATTCGTTTCTCAGCTAATTCTGTGTATCTTTCCATTTTCTTTTCAAGCAATGACAGATTTATATTATGTTAAAAATATAAGAATAAAATAAAAATATAATAAAAGAAATAATAGTTCAGTTAAATTAAATCGTTCTGATTTTTGAAAACCCAATTCGAGAAATGAATATTGTATAAGTATACAATGGAAAAATCGGCTATTGATCTTAGCTGATTAAAATATAAAAAGTGAGTATTATTCGTGAATGCAAAAGTTCCAATGACATTCCAGAAGATAAAAGATGAATTAATCAACTAAATTTGCATCTCATATATTCGAGATAATAATTATAATTAATTAGTTAAAACAGTCATTTATATGAAGGAGTTTCAGTCTCAGACTTTACCGACATAAAAATTACCAAACAATGTTTCACAGAAATTTGCTTCATTTGTTTAAATTCCTTATAACTCTTATAACTGCAGAAAAGCTTCAATATGGCGTCGAATAAGGCTTCCAATTTCGATTTGTTTGTATTTGAGAACTTTTGTTACTTTTAATCTCGGAATTTCACTGCTTTAGTTCATGTGCTACTGCTGAGAGATTACCTCACGGAATGTACATGCTGTATTTAAAAACTACCATATTCATACATCATTGGTAAAGTTGTATTTTAAGTATAAGATGAGAAATTTTTGATATATACATTTTTACAAATGTGGAAAGAAGGAATAAGCTATGTTCAATGAATGCTGCATGTTGGATGCGCATGTCCGAAGTCAGAATGATAGCCATTGGATTGTCAAGTTCCAATATTGATATATTTTACAATGTTATTTGAATAAAAATGTTTGATTTCCTTTTAATATTTACACTTGTGTTAAAGCTGGTAATATGGAGGTTCATATCACCCCTGCTGAAGGCCTTTAAGAGATCAAACCTCAAACAGAATTAAGCTTGTTTTATTAGGCATGTTTCATTCTCCTTCGCATTAGCCATAAAATTCTGTTGAATGCATCAAAACATTAATTTTTAAGAAAAGAAAGATAATTTACAAAAAACTAATGTTTTACAAAACAATTGGATATTGACTCACCTAGCCAGTAATTATAAAGCTTATTCTTCCTATCCTATGTAATGATATAAACGGACACACCAACACAATTATTTTATCTAAGACCTGATAATGCATATTAACTCTTCCGTAAAATTTATTTTATTTTTTTAAATTATTATTGTAAAATTGTATTCAAAAATAAAAATATTCAAATATAATCTGTTTAAAATTCTGTCATTATATGCCTTGTAACACAGATCAAAACGTAGATAATGACAAAAATTTTAATTAGATATTTTGTATTACATATCATTAAAAAGGAGTATGTGCGTAAAGCACCATATTTGACCCAATTTTTAGATTTTTGCCACAATAATGAGTTGTTGTGAAAATGCTGTTTTATATCGTCTTTTAATAATTCATTACTTTTTCTTGTATACTTTCATTTCGATAAAATGAAAAGGTATATTTGACTATTTTGACAAGAATATGCATTATTTGTAAAAATACTCAATTTTTGGAGGTGCTTTTTTCATAATAGATATGATCGCACAAAAACATCACGAAGAAATTTAAACCAAACGTTTGTTCTTGATAGATGTTTAATTGTTCAAAGTTTGGTTATGATTTTTTTGTGCGATCCATATTAAAATCGACAGAATAGAACCAAAAATTGCAACAAATTAAATAATTTCTTAGTATTCTCACATCAAGAGCATTTTCTATGTCTCATGTGACCATTGTAGAACTAATTAAACTAAAAATTCTGTTTGATTTTCTTTTTATTCAATACAAAAAATATAAAATAATAGATATTAGCAAATTAACTTTTTTTAGTCAAATTCTTGTGGCAAAAATGGGTCTCAACGACCCTCGCCCTTTATAACTATCATTATGTATATGCCATTGCTGAAAACACTCCAGCTAAGTTATCATTCCCAGTTTATAATCAAAACGTTTGGTCCTGGCAATATTTATTGCTCATGCAACACTTTAGAATTTTGAATTATTGAGTCCCCATCGTATAATAAACGGATTTTATATATTTTCAACTGAAACAACGCTGATGAGTTTTCAAACAATGAGTGCATAAAATTTCATTCGATATTGTTTGATACATTTTCAGATAGATTTTTTTCGCTGTTTATCCCACTTGACGTTTACCATGTTCAGCGAAAGATCTTAAATATGCATTAATCAAATCAGAAGAATCTTATAAAAATTATGGTTAAATAAATGATTACCCGAAGATTCTCTAGTGTAACGAGGAACTGAAATACAAGATTGAATGTTGATTAAGTTTGGTGAATTTGATATGTTTAATGTACATTTTAATGAGTAACCATTCAACAGTAGCATTAGAACATATACATATCATGACAATTTTGACCTCATCTATCCCATTGAATTTGGGGGCTTGGGTGGCCGAGTGGTCTAGGTAGATGATTTAAATTAACTTTCCTGTACAGATCACTGTATCCTATGACCTAAACGGCATGAGTTTGCGCCTGGGTTTGTACCATACAAAAACGCGTTGCGTTTAACTCGCATCGGACGTGATAAGGTTTGTCAGTTACCTGCCCAAGATCGATGGTTCTCACCGGGTACTCCGGCTTCCTCCACCAGTAAAACTGACCGCCGCGACATGACTGAAATATTGTTGTAAGTGGCGTTAAACCCCAATCAAACAAAAAAAAACATTGAACTTGAAAACAAAGCTACTACAAAGTCTGCTTCTTACCTAAACTTACACCTAGAAATTGACAATAAGGGCAGGTTAAGAACAAAACTTTACGACAAGAGAAATGACTTTGATTTTCCGATTGTAAACTTTCCGTTCATGTCTACCAACATTCAAGCCGCACCTGCATACAGAGTGTATATCCCTCAATTGATATGCTTCTCCAGGGCTTGTGCTTCCTATCAGGATTTTATTGATAGAGGGTTGCAGCTGTCTAGAAAGATACTGAGCCAAGGGTTTCACAAGGAAAGATTAGAGCATCACACAAGTTTTTCAATCGCCATAATGATTTGGTTGACCGGTACAAAATATTCATTTCACAGATGACAATGGATATCTTCTGACTGTCATGAATACAAATCCGTTCCTATACCGGTTGTGACCAACATCCATTGTTACTATATACACTGGCTTTGACTACTGAGTAGCACGACGGTGCCACTAGTGGAGCAAGAGTTACTTACCCTTCCGGAGCACCTGAACTCACCCTGGTTTTTTTAGGGTTCGTGTTACTCCAGCTATAGTTTTCAGTGTAGTGTTGTGTGTTGTATGTTTGTCTTTCGTTTCATTTTGTTGGCCATGGTCTTGTCTATCTTTCGACTTAACGATTTCTGTCTGCCCCTTTGGTATCTTAGAATTCCTTTTACGATTTTAAAGGAATATATAGTACGGTCAAGATATGTTGGAAAATGTTGTTTTTACAATATAAAGGACATTGACAACCCAACTTAATCTTTGTAAATGCACAGATACTACAATTAAGTTTTTGAAAAGTCATGCCTTTTTCTGGTTATGAAGGTCCTTCGAGGGGGGTTCCAATGAGATAATGCTTAAATCGCACCTTTTATATTGTTGCAATTTTTTAATTTAGAATTTTGACAAATTATTATCAACAGGTCACTTTACTCATTGAATGTTTTTTGTCGAGTAACAAACAATTAAAAAACTGGCCGAAAAATGCAACGGACCGCTTGGTCTTTTGAGAACGTAATTTTTACACCACAAATAAAAAAAAAAAATAGAAAAAGGGGGTCTGATGCCACAAGGGCCTGTAGAAATAAGGAACTTTTTGCAGGCAGACCAAATAACTCACCATCTAAATGCTTTAAAGTTCGTAGTGTTATCTATTGAATAGGATGACAACATAAGGTGTGCCATATATATAGCAACACTTCCAAAAATCAAAATTTAGTAACCACGTTACTCGCATATATTCTTTGGAATTTGAAACTGTAATTGACAATCAAGAAATTGACCGGTTAATATTCTTGTTAGTATTAATCCCAGTTGACAGAAAGCTTAAACAAGAGCTGGAGAGATGGTTATGACTGTGAACTTTGCTCTTATGGAGTATCAAACTCCACCTGCATATAATATACATGTCTCAGTTGTTAGTAACTCCAGAGCCTGCACTATCAAACAGGATTTCATTCAATGATTTGATAGATCAGTATTCCTCTTAACAGAAATGCAAGCCTTTCTCGTGGAAAGATTTAATTCATCTCTTAAAAAAATTTCTGTCTGATCGAATATCTATTTCACAAATGACAACTGATATATACCCACTTTCACAAGTTAACTTGGCCAATGATGTTCTTACACCGTAACATATCAGAGGAGCAGGAACTGTTAACTCTTCCAGGACACATTATATCTCGACTTCTTTAATGTTTATTTCTTTAAAAATCTCCAGGTTTCTGTATAGTGCTTTGTCTGCATTGTATGCATGTTTTGGTCATAGTCATGTCGGTCTCCCGACTTACCAGATTTTTTTCCGCCCCTTAGTAATTATTAAGACGTACATGTATATCCATTCAGAGAGGTCAATGTGCATTGTGGAAAATCCCGGATCACTGGCAAGACATAGTGTCAATTAGACAGAGCTACAAATACAAGGCCATGATAAAGTACCTCGAACACATGTTAACTCAGAACATAGGCAGGACAAATACTTTAGACCATCAACGAATGAGATGTTTATTTGAACGCTTAATATCATATTTCTAGAACAAAATAAAGTCAATTTAACATCAATCATGTTCCTACTATCAGATCACTGGAAGGACTCAAATAAAGAATTCCATTCATATTTACTCTATCTTTTAGTAGCATATTGACTTCTGATTAGACAAATTTGGCAAATCTGTTCATTTAACTTAAGTATGTCTTCGATTAAATAGCTATGTAGGCCTCTTGTTGATGTCAACATCAGTCCTTTATATATCCAGAATCCAGAATAAGGAATAGGATTGAAACAAATGTAATAGCCATCATTGCATTCTTGTGGTTTGAGACTCCAGGAGAGTAAAACTTTATCTGTGAACTTAGGGGTTTGGGAGGAGATCTTGCAACCCACCATCTGATTTAAAGTGACCTGCAACATTAAGATTTTTCAATGACAACTTACAACCATTGGTGACCTGTCTCATTTCCCTAAAAGTGATCTGAGGTCATTCTTAAATGGACTTTATGACCTGTAGGGGTTATTTTCCTAGAGCCCCTGGTTTAATATTTTGGTCTTCTATGGCTTTCTGTTGGGTTGTGACTATCTAAATACAAAATTCCAATGTTGAAAAATATGAAGAATTTTGGTATACTATATGTACATTTCAAGGAGTAACCTCTCATCAATAGCATTAGAACAAAACATCTATTCTACTGTCATTTGGTAGATGGCTGTCTCAAGCTAGGACAATCATGCCACATCTCCTTTTTTATAAACACAGCAAGGAACACTCAAATCCAAACCAATCGAAATTTGGAAACCAAATCTGACTTCAGGACCAATTACTAAGTGCAATACTTTAAAGTTTACTGGTCTCTATCTTAATTAAACTGTGTCCCACCAGCACCATGTTTACAAAGCTCTGTAAAAATGTGATTATCTCCCCATTAGGTCGGTTTTGCATAAATCATTAAAACAGAGTATGTTGCAAGTGGGAGGATTCTATACTTGTTGCACGTCTCAAATGATGTTATGGATCTTGAATTTTAGGTAGCTTTTTGTTGCGATGTGTTACAATTTACTTGAAATTTACTAAATATTTTTCCTTTTCATATATATGTAGAAATAATGATAATTTTCCCCTTCATTCTGTAACTTAGTCCGTTAGAAAACAACGAAAAAGATTCCTGTATTTGCAAAATCTCAGTTATTAAAATCATCAATTTGTATTAAGATTTTGCTCAAGGGTGTTAAAAATTATTTTGATTTCACGTCTTAAACTAAACAAATAAAGTAATATAGCATTTAACACTTATAATTTCAACTTATATGGCTTGAATAAGAAGACTATAAATATTATCATAAAATATTTATGTATTTCATAAAGACTCTACCAGGTACAATGTATTGATGAAACCATTCATATTCTAACACTCTGGTACAACTACAATCCAATTCTGCATATAACTTAAAACTAATCTAGAGTGATTCAAATTGTACAAGTAGACAGTGATATGGAATACTGACAGAGTTGATTCTTGTTATTTCAAACAGATGCTATTCAAATTTTGTTTTAGAGTAGTTTAAGTTCATGTTTAGAGTCTCAACACCCCTCCCCCAAAACCCATCTCCAAAGGGCTGCTCAAAAATTTGTTATTACCATTATAGTGAAAATGGCTTTAACTTTTAATAAAATTTTTCCCATCAGAAAAGAAATTTACTTCTTGCAATAAAACTAAATTTATATTTTTCAAACATCAAACATAAATGGACAATTGTGTAATTGAAATCCAGTTCCAAGCAACCTTATATAACAAGAAGGGAGACAGTAAAACTGTGGGTGCAATCGGATATCCACCTATGGATACCTTTGGGTAAGCCTAAGGTTGAACAGAACCAAGGGCGAAGCATTTGTCCATGTTTTTCCTTGGGCACCCTAATGTGTCATAAGGAGGTTACACATGAATCCATGGACAAATGTTTCACCTATGGGCAACAACCTAAGGGTTACCCAAAGGTAATTGTAGGTGGATATCTGAATGCGCCCTGAATGTTTTTCACATGAAAACGATGAATTATCTGCCCTTTTTCACATTTGATTACTTGGTAAGGAAGGTAATCACACAAAAGTTTTCAAGTCTCAAAACAAGAATCAACTGCACTTTCACATACAATTTAAGGCTAAAAATTAAAAGACCTATAAAACAAAGGAAATATTCTAAATTGCTTTGTTAACACAATATATTTAATTTTACTGAAGCAACAAATAATCAAATACACTTTTGTTTACTGTAAACTTTAAAAATTTTTAAAGATAAAAATATGCAATGAAAATAAAACATATCCACAAACTTCAAATTATTGTTTTTATTTTTTTTAAATGACAGTATAGTGTTGTTAAAATGACATTATTTGAAACTGTTAGTTGTAATATTTTTATTAAAATTAACAATCTATAAGAAAGATTCATAGATTTAATCTATTAATTAGAAAGTGACTATAAAAAAGTCATTTAAGGGCACTCAGAGATGCGTAGATAATAAGATTCAAGACAGATTTTGGGCTCTAGTCAAAACTGACCACCCAATCTGTCTATTTTCTTTACCAGTTTAGTTTTTTTAGATACCCTCTCTCTTCACTAGTCAAGGGAAAACTGAAGGTTAAGAAAGAGATACACCTGGCTAACAAAACTGTTCCTGAAACAGTGGATTGCAGGTAAAATGCTTAATTTATCCCTTTTCTATTTTTCCATAGTATCAATCTGGTTACCATGACTATCTTTTAGAAGAATTTAAAATAGGTTGTGTAATAAGTTTTTATGTATAATCTATCAATATCCAACCCTACATTATGCTTTTAGAAAAGAAGACCATATTTCTGTTAGCCATTTAAACAGTTATAAAACTATATTACATAAAACTGCTTGTTAAAAAAATCTTATTTAATATAAATAAATCATTGAAAAATGAAGGTGTGAGAGTGGCATGGAAAACCAAGAAATTGAATTTGATTACAACCTTAAAAATTGCATTAGATATTATAATGGCAGAAACATTTATTAAAACTACTAATTTACAATATTGCTTTTTCCATAGATTTACATGCAGAAAGTTTTTAAATAATCCACACAATATTGACAAATAGAAAAATTTCTATTTTTAGCACTCATAGTTTATGTAATTGTGAACCTTGAGTTTCTTCCAGCATACATACATAAAATCTTAGACTATTTATTTCAAAATTTCTCCTAAACAATTCACAGGACATGAATAAAAATACATCCATGTATATAATTTATTATAAACAATGAAAAGTTCACCTTTCTCTGCTGTCATACTTGGGTAAATGAAGCTTGGTACACCCTGAACACCACACCCATTTTCTGATTAGTGCAAAAGCATGTTGGTTTACAATCACCAATGAATCAAAACACCCTGGCAGTGAGAGAATACACTTTGACCCTACAGGTGTGGGAATTATGGGTAAATTCAAAATGATCTGTTGCCATTGGTCAGTAAAATGTGTTTTCTGAATAACATAACCTTCAAGCTGTCTTGAGTAGACTGAATGAAATAAGCAAATTATTCTGAGTGCAAAGTGAATTAAATGTGTATGGAAAAGTTACCCTCATTTGGAAACTTTAAAAGTATTGACCATTAAAACATAACCCTCCTTTCATACAAACCAAAACTGTGGATCACATTTAAACAGAAATAAAAGTTCAATGAAAAATTCAAAAACATGTACCCTAAAATTAAGAACCAAAACTAAGTAAAAAGCTACCAAGATAAGTTGGAAAATCTGATCTCTAAGAGCCAAACCAGATGTTATTTATTATTAAGAGATGGTAGTATTTTGACTCTACTTGCCCATTTGAATACACATTTTGACAGTTAATAATTAATTAAACCAAAAAAAAAATCTTTTCCTCCAAAAATTTTGCACTCTGTTTCTAAGTGATGTTAAAAAAAAAAATGTTTTCCTGTAAAACATAAAATATGCAGAAGAACAAACAATTTGGAATAACTTTATAATGCTGAGGTGATGAAAGCTTCTATCTCATCCTTCAATAGCCATAAAATTTGTCAATCACACGGAACTTTCATATTAAACAATAATTTAAAATGATAAAACAATGAAGTAATATTTACTAATCATTTATTTTTTAGACTCTTTCAGATTTTGAGAGGAAATTGGGACTGACACTTTTTTCAAAAGCAAGATTTAAATCCAGAACCATACCAACTCATAGACCCTCTGATAAAAATATATTAAGCTATTGTGTACAATCAATTTCAAGACCTTTTCTACATGATAGCGCTAGAATTGAAACTCTGAACATGACTGCAAAAAAAAAAAAAAAAAATCATTACAGAGTGCTTAATATGACTGCAAAAAAAATCATTACAGAGTATAATTTTTTCTAAAAAATTGAAATGTCCCTACAGTTTTGGTGGCTTCATCTTTTTTATCATAGCCTCTTACTTGACCCGTCAACTGATCATTCAATCAATTTTTGACCAACACATGGGCTAACCATTAAGAGTGTAAATATCTTCATCTGCAAAAAACTGCAGTGCTGTCAGGTCAACAGTCAATTCTACCATAGAATAATGACAGAAAGAATGTCACACACACTAACATACACACATACACAACTTGAGAACATGATTTTTCCTGAATTCAATAAAATATAACAATGATTACTTAGACAATATATGTTTCATCTACATTTAGTCAAATATCACAGAAATTGTTTTAGTTGCCATGGAAATAAATCACAGTTGTCATAGAAATGGACAAGGAAGATCATCAATAGATGACAAGAGGTAACCAAGGCAATGATCAGATCTATTTCTTTTGAGAGAAGGAAATTTCCCAGAAGACCTTGCAGTTTCCATGGTAACAACTAGAATCTATAACCATAGTAATCAACATATTTAAATGCATTAGATTGTTTTATGGCTTTGGCTAGAGCGAGTGACTTTCTTGATTTCCTTGCTGCAAGACGATGCATCCTAGCTCTTTGTTTTTCTTCTTGTCTGTGTCTCTTTGCTTCCAAATTCTTTCTTTTCAGCCATCTGCAACAGAAAATATCAGGGGAATATAAGAAAACTCTCAATGACATCAAAACTGCAGCAAGCTGTTTTATACTCCCATTCAATAAAGATTACTTTGCTGCCAAAAAACAAATAAGAAATTGCCAAAAGAGAAAGCAAAGAGAAAGAATAAATAATGTAGGAGCCTAAATACATCATCGGAGCTGTGAACAATTGTGTTCATTTTGGTGTGTTAGAATCGTTAGCATGGGAAAGAGTATTCAACAGACTCCATTGAATGATAGAAAAATACACAAAAACTGACAATTACTTATTGAATTTGCTGTCACACTGGATACAAAGTTATAAATGAAAAATACATTATAATTCCAACCACATATCAGATTCTGTGTGATTTAACACAGGTATCTACATAGTTAACATTTTCTAAATTTCAAACAATAAAATATCTTGAATATATATATACATCTTAAAAACATAAAACATTTAAAACAGAAGAGAAATGGTATTATTGTTATTGACCTAGAATACTGTGAAATTACTTTCCTTCATGAGGTACCAATCTGGTGAAATTATTTGTGATATACAAAAAAAAACCCATGAGTTCCCAACAAAATCAATATTTTCTATTTTATTTGTCTGTACTGAAAATAAAAAAAAACCAAATTTTATAGCCAACCAAGCAGGGGTGTGTTTGCTTATTGAGAGAACTAGTATCAAAAAATAAAACTGATTTACAATACATGTACCAATATTTTCTCTTCTTTGCAATTCAAAATGGCTGCTATCTGAATTTCTAGTTTTTAACAATTGTGCCATTATCAAAAAGTACATACTCCTTGAAAGCCTGTTCACAATCCTGTCGAGAGTGGATATAATATCCATCCATCTGCTCTTTTTCCTGTCGTTTCTTCAATAATTTCTCTTCTCTACCCTGTCGGGACTTGGTCTTTAACCAGTTCTTGTAAGCTTCCTCTATTTCATCACTCTGAAAAATACAATAAAAATAATTTGGTCCAATTCTATCAGTCTAAGCCTTGTTATCCAAGACTTGTGTAATAAAAGGTAGGATAATGGAAGTTGTTAGAAATGCTGCACACCAGGGCAAAATGAAGCATATACCATCCCACTATCAAATGAGAGCCAGGAAGACATACATACAGAAAAAACAAGACATACTGTGAGCAAAAATCACAAAGAATCCCATCTCCCTCATCCAAGTTTTTCAAAGTGAATTATCTTCTCTTGGAATGTGTTGATATGACGACCCTTCCAATTTGCATATCTTTAAATACATTGTGTCTTATGTTCATGTAAAATTTCAATGAAATCCATTGAACCGTTTATTAGGAAGAGACTTACTTACAATGAAGGTGGACAAAATGAGAGACAGAAAGACAGCAATTTGAGAATTTCCTACTATTTCTTAACATAAAACTGACCCATGATAGGAATTGTTCAGTATATGAAGAAAAACATAATAATCTAAATCAAAAGTAAATTCAACAAGAGTCTAATTTTTCAAAAACTTTGATCTTTTTGATTTTATTGTTTGTTAACTTGTTCTCATCCTAAATTTTACTGTAATAAACAGCCTATAGGTTAATCAACAATCAATTACAGCCAAAGAAAAACCTACAATGATTTCTATCCTTAATTTTGTAAAAATTGTAGGGAAATATGTCATGAGGGCAACTCCAAAAAACTCAAATCAAACCTGATTTACACCATTCTCCGATTATCATATTATGTGGAGAGTTCTGATATTTAATACCTTAGTGTTTATTAACAATAATAATTATTAAGATTTGAAAATGATACTTAACATAACACTACCTGTCGCTATTTGTGACCAATGAATCTCAGCCACTTGCCTTTGTATTCATTGCTGTACAACAGGTAGTTAGGGTCATTTACGTCCAAAAGAAAGTAATGCATATAGTCTTATACACTTAACGCTCCTAGGAGCCTGTATCACTCTCCTGACAATGACCCCCACATTGGTCCCTAAAAGCATTGTTTTTTGCTAGAATGAGTGATGCAACAGTGGTCCTTATAGCATAATGTTTGCCATGCAGAAATGCTGGTAAAGTTAAGTAGAGGACCATTCCCTGTAATTTCCTTCTTTTTTGCAATTGGATTTTTAAGTGAATTTCACCAAGACATATGAAAATCAAGTTCATTTGTGCTGGCCAACTTGGTTGATAAGAGGAAATAAAGTTCTGAAATGGGGACCAATTAATGACCATTACACCTAACCACATCTGGTTCTCCGTGGCTCAGGAGTTACAAATAAGATGATTTTAAAGTGAATTTGCCATGGAGATTCCTAAGTTTTATATTGGGTCAAATGTTAAAGTAAGCTTGACTGTGGCACCATCTTGGTTCATTGGTGGGAATGCTGGATACAATTGTGATAGGTGTCCACATGAGAACCATTTTCCTCAATGTTTGGTTCTGATTAGCTGATTGATTTTTACTCGTATATATTATATTAACACCAAATCTGAACTTTTTACCTGGTCAACACTTGGTAGCATTAAAAAAATTCATTTAGATCTTTGGTCTTTTGGCCTTAAATAAAACAATGATTGCTTCCCCTCTCTGACCAACCCAAAAATATTGTCCTGATGTGCAAATATTAATTTCCACCTTGTAGCATTGTTACACAGTTATTATTTTCCATATGAAACAACATGACCCATTAAAAAAATTATGAACAACAAACTTCTTATTGTAGAGTCAGAAAACAATTTTTTAATATTGGCCTTATTGTTTTTTTACTAAAATATTAATTCAATCATCACACCTGACCTCAATACAAAAAATTTGTTTCAATATAAGGCCAGTTCAAGTTAATCTTTTCAATATCATCCAAATCTTTAAAGTACCTATAAAGAATATTATAGATTAAAGATTTTTAGTCGAGGTGGATGAAAATCTAAAAATTGACTAGAGGAGGCCTTACACAACCCAAATTTCCAATTTCTGGCCTTTCCACTTTCTTTGCAATCATGATAAAATTTGTGAACCAATTTCAGAACTGTCATCAAGATCTGATGAAGTGTTAACAAAAGCTAAACTGACATGTTCAAACTGGCAATGATCGACATATTGAGTCCAACATATACTTCATTGCGCAAGAAAAAATTCTGATGAAAAACGCTTTTGAGGTACATTTTACATTAATGAGTATATTTTATTTATCATTTATAAATTTACTATTTAAATATATGAACTAAGAAATAAAAGCTATAAAAAATTCAAAGATTTTTAAATACCTTAATTTCTGTTAACAAAAATATCAATATGAAAAATTATGTCTTTTTTTCCAGATAAGTGGAGAAAATGAAGTTTTCAAAAAATTAGAAATCTACAAGAGTTATTAGAAATTTGTGTGTATGCATTTCTACAATATATCAGTTCCAATTTAGATATTTTCACACAAAAGAAGCAAGTGAGAGGCTCATCTTAGAGAAACATACATTACCAACACCTGCTTGGCGTACCAGCAATGAAAAATGACTTTATCTTTACAGTCATTGGGCTCATTTATACTTTGTTTGCAAAATCTTGAGACTGTGGTGTGAACATTGTGCCTCCACCACAGGATTTTCGCTGAGATTAAAAGTATAAACAAACCATGACAAAAATAAAACACACAGCAATTTTTGCGCAACTGGACTGCGACATTCGCTTTTGAAGTATATATGAGCCCAATACAACAAATTATCTGTTCCAATATGATGAGTTGAATTTATGATTAATGTAGATGAAAAATATATTTTGTATACAAATAATAAAACAAACTAAATTTACTGAAGTTCCATCCATGATCATCTCTATGAATTTAGAATTTAAATGATGGGGTACAGAAATGGATTGTATTTCTTGGCAAAAAGAAGCAACCCACAAAAACTTTGTATTACTCCCCTTTATAGTACAGTGTCTATACAATCAATTCCTGTTAATCACCAATAAGATTTTGCAGCTAAATTTTAACACTGCTCTCAAACTTACATCTTAATTATATTAAAAATTACCAGGTTGAGATAAGGTGTTTACAGGCAATGCAGAAACACTAACTTTTAAAGATTATAGTCTCTTAACATTTTTAAAATGGCACAGTTTTGAAAATATTTTTAATACAATCCGATCATTTTAAAGTAGCATTTATAAAATAAATCAAAAATGTGAAAGCAGAAAAGGTGCAAAATAAAACATACTATATAATATAAATGTGATGTAGAAATAAATAGCTTTATATATGTTTTCAACTGAGAATTCAATGGTATAATTTTAAGCAGAAAAAGTACAAAAATATGAACCAATCAGAATTGACTTGTTCCGTTATGGACCAAACTTTTTCTGAGTCAATTTAAAAATTTCAAAATTTTGATATCTGGTGATAAATGTTGAATAAATATCAATCCTACCTCAGATTCAGTTATCGAGTGTTGCTCATATGAGTCTCCATTCTTTGTAGATAATATGAAATTAAAATAAGCTTGTGTAAACATTATTTTTTTAAAATAATCAAATATTGGATTACCGGTACTAAAAAGAGGAACCCCCCTCATTTAAAATGAGAGCAGTGAAAAATTGTGCTGATAGTTTTAAGCCAAAAGATGCTTCTCATTAGAGAGCTCCAGAATTGATCATAATGAAATAAAAGAAATATCATATCAACGTTGATAACCTTCACCGGACTCTGCTATTCTCTAGGTCTAATCTTTTAAATTGCACTTTTAGATTTTTTAGAATATTCCTATACCCAATAATTAACTTATTTTAATTTTTTAACCCAATTGCAATAAAAAAGGAAATGTCTATATAAAGGATCAAAATATGGATCAGTTTTTGAAGAGCCCATAAAAAAGGAAATGATTAATTGACGCCACGGTGAAATGAAGAACAAAGCAGAGCCAACAGTTTGTTTTAATCCCAATTTTTCACTCAAAACAAAACCGACATTCATTTGAAACATCATCCAACTTAGAATATAGAACATTTTAAAATCAAGTAGTTTTTAGCATTATTAGGCAATTTTATCCTTGAGTTATAAGCTCTCAGCTGAGTATTTTTTAGACTGCCAATATTCAAACCACAAAATCAGACTGACTATCAGTTAAAAGAGCTCTCTAGTGAGAAGTCTTGATAAGTCCTACCTGTTTGTCGTCATAGAGATGATCATCTGAGCCCTGTTCTTTCTGGTCTTTGCGATTTCTCTAGAGTCAGATAGTTAAAAAAATTAGTCCACAGCAAAATATATAATCAAATTGTTTTAGTTGATTATTACCACAAGATGCTCTAAAGATTTTACAGCATAAATGTATAAAATAACAGATATGATTGTTAATAAAGTCAGGTGGTCCAGACATGACCCAATACAGAAGCAACTTTTTTCAGAACTAAATTTTTTATAATGCAGTACCGGGTAATATCAACGTGATTTTGTATTTTCTCTACCTTTTTGTTTTCAATTTTGATTTCACCCATCAAAATGAAAACCAATGAAAATGCTGGGCAATGGCTTAAATTTCACAAATCCTATACAAATATGTACATGTACTTAATAGGACATAAAGATAAATTTGTAAATTCTCAATTATTTTTTTTAAACTGGTGCAAGCTGGAAAGGTGGAGGTTAAAATTTAATTTTCTCTCTTTCAGCCTTATTTTATGGAACCTTCTGTCAAAATGTTTAAAATATGGTAAAAAATTAAATATATTTACTTTAATTTTTAACTACAGGTTTTTAAGGACCTTTTTGAATGCAACCTTTACAACTATAGTCCAAAGTTAAAAAATTTAACTTAACAATAAATTCAAGGCTCAAATTTGAAAGCTTAACTATCTCAATTGTAGAAAATATGATTACCAATGGCTAATAATATAAGATTCTTTATCTCAAAATTTTAGAAAATAACTAGCAGTAATAAAAATTTTCATGCCTGAATGGGAAGGATAAAAAGTGTCTCCCTACACTTTTATTTTTGGACAGTCCTAAATTGGTGTACTGTCTGAACTTTCTGTACCTGATGTGTTAAATAAATTAATTCAGGAGTAAAACTAAATAAGAGTCTGTTCACACTAGGCATAACTTAATCTGGATCAAAGTCAGTTTACAAGTAACATGCTGCTTTCACACTAGTGTTTGAGTTGTGGATTAACTTAATCCAAATTAATATTGAAACATTGAAATCCATAGACGTTAGTTAAAGTTTCTTATTATGATGTCATATTTAATCCACTTTTTGCGTTCACACTACAGTTTCATCTGGATTAACTTGTTCCTGATTAAGTTGATCCAAATTTAATTTAACCTAGTGTGAACCTAATCGACTTAATCCACATTTACCTGAGTTAATCTGTATTAACTTATGGAGTGTGAACAGGCCCTAAGAAACGTTATTAATTATGAGGTCAGATTTACAGTTTGACCTTGATTAACTTGATCCAAATACAGATTAAATTAAACCGAGTGTAAACAAAACGTTAATTAATCCACATTTACCTGATTTAAACCAGATTAACTTTTGAAGTGTGTAAACAAGGTCTAAGTGTTAGTATTCATATCTATTGTTAATATCTAAAATTGTCTTTTTAAATAAACCAACTAAATGGGCTAATATAAAAATTATGTCATTGCAAAAAGGTTCACAATCTGTCTATTGGAAAACTTCTAATGAAAACAGTGTTTTTCCCAGGAATGTTAGCATGGACAACTGCAATGGCCAAATTTTATCAAATTATGATGCCATCACCCTTTCTTGATTTAAATATATTGACATAAAGACTTGACTAAAAGATACAATGTCATCTTTCATATAGACCTTAGTTCTGAATTTACATCAACATCAATTTTTTGCACTAAACTTGAGTTCATGCATCTAAAATATATTTTACTTTTCTCAAATGATTCATATAACAGAATTTATTTCTGATAAAACTGAGATCACAGAATCATAAGAATCTGTATTTCTCTCCAGATGGCACATTAAACATAACTGAGCTGATATTTGTGTTTTCCCAGAGTAATATGAAAACAAATTGGCACCAAGTAACTACAGAACTGTCAATTAACCTCACTTAATGTCATGCATTTTTCAAAACTAAATTGTGTTATCATTGTTTAATCTTAAAAAAAGAGAACAGCGTTCCGAAATCCCCCGCCTATATGGCATAGTGAAACAAAAATTTTTTAAACAAATTTTTGACA
>JAULBM010225607.1:0-28092 GCA_032357055.1 Geukensia granosissima
TCTGAATTGAAAAAAAATATTCTGGTTCACTGTCTGGCCATCGGAAAAAAATATTTGTTCAAAATTCTTACATTAAAATATTCAGTAGAACAATATCAATTTTTTTATTATATTAAGTAAAGTCACAATTTCACGCGTTCAAATAAAGTTCATATACAATCTCTACAATGAAATAACATTAAATATACCAACTCTCGCAATTTCCTGTAATATCTGTCTCCTGATATTCAACCCCCCTTTAACCCAAGGCGAACGAAACCCCTTGCACGGGTTAATATCAACAATTTTTCACTATCCAGCAGCGGGCGACTTGCCTAGTAGTCTTAAAAGTTAGGATTAAACTATAACACATCAATATCACAGACAGAGCAAGAAAAACATTTGTTCAAATTATGTAAACATATACAAATTAATTCAGTTTATATAAAACATTTATTTAATAAAGCATTCTTACAAAACAAATAAAAAGCAAAATAAGTGTTGGCCTTTATTCGTGAAAATAGCCCAACATCATTTTATTACTTTAAAACAACTTGATCTCTTTGGGATTTACCAAGCGTGTAATTATTTTGATCAATTTTTGGCTGAATTCATGCAGTTTGGATTTCCCTAGTTTTACCTTAATTGTCCCTTGCTCACAGTCTACATATTGTTTAACTTGTTTTCGTCGTAATATGCATACAATATTTGCGACTGGACGTTAAAAAAATCAATCCATCAATCATATTATATATAATATTTGCAGAATTGTATCAGTATGCATTCTTGTTTTAATATCTTATGCAATTTAGTATTGCATTTCTTTTTGCTTTTTTTTTGCTTTTTGAGTCTTTATATCAATGGATAAATTAACCAATTTAACTGTAAATTTTATTGAATCATGGATTATATAAGTAGTAAGGCAATGGGGGTGTACAAACACATTGCAATGGAATGTGTGACGTCATAGAAATGTAAGGAATGTATACGTCATTAAGATGGCGTCTGAGAATGCCATTGCAACAAATTCCCATGGATGACGTCATAGGTATATAAAGAATGTGGTATGTCTGGAATGCATAACATGCAGAAAATGTGAAAAATATGTATATATCGACTAACGGCTTTTATTGAAAAGTGTAGGTCACAATGAGTGTTAAGTTTGTTTTCGGAGATTTGTTGTCCCTTAGAGACGTTGATGCCATTGTTCATCCTCTTATTGATCAAGCTATCTGGCGGAATGAAGCCAATTGTCTATGTGTTACCCCCTTTGGTATAACACAACAGCTTGCTCAACACTGTTCATGGAGTTTATCGGTAAAAATTGCTGAAACGTTTCCATGGGCAAATATTTATTCTATGCGCCGTGGTAATTGTAAAACAAATTTAGCAGTTGAAGAAGACAGAGGAATCCCAGGCACAATTCGAGTTTTCAAATCTTCAGAAGTAATAAGACCAGATATCGTTTATTTTTTGAGTCAGTGGGATTTTGGTCCTTCCGATCGAGCATACAGAGAGATTCCGCCACATAAAGATACCAAGGAGAATAGAATTATATGGTTTAAACAGTGTTTAGAACAACTTAAAAAACTAAATATTAGATCTGTCGGAATACCAAATACCATTTGTAGTGCAATCAGTGGAGGAGAGTGGAAAACTTATTTCGATTTAATACAGAAATTTGCAAAAGATAGCGGTATCCAGTTTTTCATCGTTAGCCCAAGATTGTTAAAGGATGGATATTGAAACGGATTCTTTCTGTACTAATTTATTTACGTTCAAACCATGGCATCCAACGAAACTGTATTACATCGATAGGGAGCAATCTTTTGAAAACTGGCCGCAACAAATCGCTCAGAAACCTAAAGATTTAATTCAGAATGGATTTTTTTACACTGGAATCGGAGACAAAGTGACTTGTTTTTATTGTAATATTACACTAAAGCAATGGGAACAATCAGATTGTATTGAGACAGAGCATTTGAAATGGGAACCTAATTGTTTGTTTGCCAAAATGGTGTCCCATAGAGTTCAGAGTTTTAACCTGTTCCCAAGATGAATTATAACATTCCAAGAAGTACGTTCTCAAGAATGTAAAACTCGAAAAACATTCTAGATATTCCTGGAATGTGCAATATTGAATATAAAAACCTGTATGTTTCATTCTTCTGGCAGTCTACAGATATGTCGCAAATAGAAGCATGTGAAGTAACTGCGCAAAGGACAGTCCAGTTGTATATGTTAGGATTTGCCAAAAAAGTGTGGAATAAAGTAACAGAACTGGCTGGGAAATATTGTTACGGATGCGAAGTCGATCACCCTAGTCAAACTCAACATAGCTGTTTAATGTGGACGGATTTGGAACATTTTTACATGTATCGAAAAGAAGCATTTGAAAGTGTCCTCCAAAACGACTCCATAACTGTATGGATGGATAACGTTTGTTCCTCTGATATAGCATATGAAGCAAAATATGTATTTCTAGGACTTTTACTAGACAAGAAAGTAGTTCCAAAAGAAGAAAAAATTTTCGATATGGTAGAATGTATGATTAAACTGGAAGATCGTTTTACTTTACAGTAAACCTATAAACATCAATGTTTTATCACATTCTCATCATTTTAAATACTGAAAATGAATCGACGAGTGTTTAGAAACTCTGCTTTCTTAAAAGCCATTTATCATACCGAACCTCTTCAGAGAAAAGCTATGATTGAAACTACAGAAGAAGAGCGAATACGAACACTGTGTGACTTGGCCAGAAATATTTTACATGGAAGAATTTATGTGAGCAACTCATACAAAGACAAGCTGAAGGAATACACATATGTGATCCGATCCCTAGCAAGCTCTCGAGTTGATGTTGCAAGAAAAAGAAGAACATTACTAGCGTATCACAAGCTCATTCCACTTCTGATAAAACCAGTTTTACATTTATTGGACGAAAGTTGAACTGTTTAAAAACAGAGAAAGACTCAAAGTGATTCATTGTATAAAAAATATTTGGATTGTAAATATTATAGTAAGTAAATAAAAAAACTATATCTTGCATATCTTTTACCTTTATATACACTGTTAATGCACGGTTTCCTCCTTTTTCAGGGTCATCATGGTTAACAGGCCGAATGGGAAAAAAGTCGATTCTATCTTGAAAAAGATATATTACAATTTTAGTACCCCTGGTGCATTCGTAGGTCCTGACAAACTATATAGAGTTTTAAAATCTAAAGGCATTACAGACATTGGAAAGTATACGGTTAAGAAATGGTTACAGGCCCAAGATTCATATTCACTGCAGAAAAATGCACACCGAACGTACAAAAAAGCAAGAGTAGTTGTATCAGGTATCGATGATCAGTTTGATGCTGATTTGGCTGATGTATCCAACATATCTAAGGAAAATGATGAATTCAAATATCTTCTCTTTGTTATTGACATATTTTCAAAATACCTCTGGATACAACCTCTGAAAAACAAAACAGCAAAAGAGGTCGTGAGAGGCTTTAAACTTATTTTCGATGCAGGGAGAAAATGTAAAAAGCTACGCACTGATAACGGTTCGGAATTTATTTCAAAATTAACACAAGCTTACTTTAAAAAAGAAGGGATTTATCACTTCACCACACAAAACTCATCGACAAAGGCGAGCATAAGCGAGAGGGTCATTCAAACAGTGAAAAACATGGCATATCGCTTCTTTACAAAGACCAGAACACACCGCTATATCGAGCATCTACAAGACATTGTTAAGAGTTATAATGCGACACCCCACAGAAGTCTGAATAACATCGCCCCAAAAGATGTCAATAAAGATAACGAAGCAGATATTTGGGCGTTTATGTATCTGAAAGCGAAAATATCAAAGAAAAATGCAAGACCTTTCCATTTCAAAATCGGTAATTTAGTAAGGATATCCCACAAAAACATGCCTTTTGATCGATCTTACAATGAACATTTCACCCAAGAAATTTTTAAGATCAGTCAACGCATGCGAATGCAAGGTATTCCTATGTACAAGATAAAAGATTTTCAAGATGAAAACATTAAAGGAAATTTCTATGAAGCGGAATTACAAAAGGTTGACAAAGAAGAAGATACACTGTGGTTTATAGAACGAAAAATAAGAAAACGCAAACGTAACGGTGAAGTTCAATGGCTAGTCAAATTTGATGGTTGGCCAGATAAATATAATCAGTGGATTGCAGAAAAGGATATCAAAGACGTGAAAGAATCGCAGTAGTAAGGATGAGTATTTATGTAGTACTAAGCAGTGATAAATCTTCCAGATACTTTCCCAACAATAATCCATTTTCATTTAAGTCACATTTAAATGCACCAATCGTTCTAGAGGGGACCTGGAAGGTAGCATTGGTTGAAGTCGACATTACCAGTAAGCTTTCAAAAGAAGATCCCATTTATGTGTACTCTAGTATTTGTCAAGAGTCGATTGTGGAAGGTGAGAAAAAACCTTTACTACGAAGGTTAATGTCGAATGGACCCGGAGATTGGACAACCCTGATCGATTCACCCCATTACCTCCCTGTAAACACCAATGAGTTATATGATATAGAAATCTACATAACAGATCGTCACAACGACACTGCTTCATTCTTAGATCAACCATCAACATTAACACTTCATTTCAAATCGTTCCCATTTTTCTAGCATGGATAAAATGTACGTTCCTAAAGTTCAGAAATGGTTATCATATTATGATACTCTGGCTAAAGGAAATCACAGCCCTTACGTCCACCAAAAGGGCGGATTTAGTAAACAAATTGGCGGTTCTCTCACTGGCACACAAGGACAGTTTATAGTACCAATAGAGCAAAAATCACATTCAAATGAAACGGCACAGTCCGACCCAGTTACCATTCAGTTAGTTTCACCGTCTCAGCAGGTAGTAGAGCAAGCAAAGTCAGAACTTCAAATGGAGAGGAAGGGTATAAGAGAGAACAGAAGATCAAAATTGACCAGTTCTTCAAAAAGACACCGTAAGCGGAAGACGCATCGCAGAGCCAAAAAATTACCTCACAAGAACAAAAGAACCGTTCATAAATATAGAATAAAAAAGTCAACAAATAAAAGGTTGATTAAGCAGAAAGTGAAAAGAAGAACACCAAAGACCACTGTCAGGATTGACGACATTTTTGCCAGACATGGCAGCGCTTAGTACGGAAGACTTCAAGGAAGCCCAACCCAGCGGATTGAGTTTATTCAGTTTACCACCATATCAGTCTGCAGTGGAAAACATGTACTTTCAGGAAGTACGATCGAATTCCCAGTTAACAGGAAACATTATCGATATGGAAATTACTGGAAAGCATGGCATGGAATATGTAGACTTAAAAAGATCGAGACTCTACGTCAAAGCAAAAATTGTGAAAGGAAATGGGGATAAATTACCGGCAACTGAATACGTTGGCCCAGTCAATTTATTTCTTCAATCCATGTTTTCTCAAGTGGACGTAACGATGCAAGGGAGAATCATTGCCTCTACAACGAGTCATTACCCATACAAAGCCATGATCCAGACATTACTTACCTATGGGAATGGAGCAAAAACTTCTCAACTAACATCTCAGTTATGGGTGAAAGATGAACCAGGCCACTTGGATGACAACGATGTAAACGTTGGTGAAAACAAAGGTTTGAACAGGCGTTCTCTTTATTTTGCCGAATCAAAAACAGCAGATATGGAAGGCCCACTCTATCACGACCTTTTTAATATGGATCGCCTCATCTTAAATCAAGTTGCAATCAACGTAAGATTGACCAAAGCAAGACCAGAATTTTGTTTAATGACCAAGGCGGACAATCCAGATTATAAAATTATCATAGAGGACATTATACTAAAAGCCGGTAAAGTACAAATCAACCCAGCAGTGATATATGCTCATTCTCAAATTCTTAAACAGCCAATTAACGCCAAATACCCCTTTGCAAAAACAGAAGTCAAACAAATAGCTATTGCTAGTGGAACAGTGAATTTTTCACAAGATCAGTTATTTCAAAACATAAGACCGAATAGAGTAGTGGTTGCTTTTGTGGACGCCACAGCCGCCGCCGGTGAATACACTAAAAATCCGTTCAACTTTCAACATTTGAACTTGAATCAAATAGGATTGTTTGTTGATAACGTTCCAGTATCTGGAAATGTCATGAGGTTGAATTTCGATGCTACAAGCGGGAGAACATTTGTTCCTGCTTTCAACAACATGTTTGAAGTGACAGATAAGTGGACAAGAGACTCCGGTAATCAACTAGACAGAAACGATTTTGCAGGTGGATATGCTTTGTATTGTTTTGAAATCGAACCCAACTTTGGGGACGATGGGTCATATCTACATCTATTAAAACAGGGAAACGTTCGCTTAGAAGTTCAGTTTAGTAAGGCCCTTAGCGATGCAGTCAGTTGCATTGTTTATGCTGAATATCCAGGATATTTCGAAATAAATGCAGCCAGAGACGTTATTGTAGAACGATGAACACACATCAATTACAATGTGCTATCGATTGCGACACAGAAATGAGGAAGCAGATAATGGGAGTCTATGCAGTCGATCGAATACCCAAACAACTTCCAACCCCTCCCTATGGATTCATCATCAATACGGACCCTCATCAACTACCAGGAAGACACTGGGTGGCGTTTTACGTAGACGCCCAGCATGCACTAGAAGCATTTGATTCATATGGACGATCACCAAGTGATTACTCTCCCTACATCAAACAATTTATGCAAACATTTGATACAGTGTTTGTGAATAAAAAGATACTTCAGGGATTACAGACAAACGTATGCGGACAATACTGTCTATTTTATCTAATGTGTCGTTGTAGAGGATACTCCATGACAAACATAACAAACATATTCAATCATAGTTTGGCACAAAATGATCAGTTTGTTTATAGCTTCATAGACGACAGATTTTACTGCTGTACACATAGACCTTCTATTTTATGTCAGACTTGTACAAATAAAAGTTTATAAAAATGTCACGTCTTTTTTATTGTTGATATAACGCACATGTATCTTCTTTGAAGGTTATTCTATAAAAACATTTGAAGGTGATGGATGCATGGTGGGAACGCGAAAGCTTACTTAAGTTTGAAACCCCAACTTCAATTTTCATTGCAGCTCCAAGTGGGTCGGGTAAGACCATTTTGACAAAAAAAATTTTGAAACATGCCAATGGTATGTTTAAGACTCCTCCTACAAAAATTATATTTTGTTATGCAGTTTGGCAAAACGTTTATGCTGATATGCAGAATGAAATCAAAAACATACAGTTCTATAAAGGTTTTCCGAGTATGGATGAATTGAACACATGGGGTGAAGAAGCAGGACATAAATTGTTGGTTCTTGACGATTTGATGATACGAGGAGCTGAGTCTGAAGAACTTGTTCACATGCTGTGTGTTGGAAGTCATCACACTAATTGCACTGTTATTTTCTTATTACAAAACATCTTCCATAAATCGAAATCTTTAAGAACTGCCTCATTAAATTGTCACTACTTTATATTAATGACATCAAAAAGAGATCCATCCCAAATACTAACATTAGGGAGACAAATGTTTCCCGGACAAACAAAATACTTTATGGATGCCTACAAGAAAGCAACTTCTACGCCATATGGATACCTTTTGGTAGATATAAATCCTCATACGGACAAATCTTATCAGTTGCGCACACACATTCTTCCAGGAGAGAACACGGTAGTTTATCAACCTCTAGAATGAAAGAAGAAAAAAAGAAATGTTTTGTTCATTTTCTGTTGACATGTTCCTCTGAACAATTTGACTATATACTTCACACGCTTACCAAAGAACAACTTCAAACCATGATCGAAATTTTATTGAATGTGGTAAAAGGAGTGTGTCCCATATCTGACCACAATAAAACCGTGCTGGTGAGAAGAAAGAGAATCATTCGAGAAGTGTTACTACCCAAGCTAACACAGTTACAAAGAAAAAGGCGATTAATCAAAATTAAAAAACTTTTGCCTATTTTTTTAGATGCTTTTTTAAAATATGTCTCGTGAGATGATATTAATCCCTAAAATAAAATACGAACATTTAATAAAAAATTCTCAACAGGACATAGTGAAAAAAGAGGTAACAAATGAGCTCGAAAAAAATGATGAACAAAAGTCAGACAAAGTAACAGATTCTAAACATATGGATAGATCATATGTTAAAATGAAACCCAAACTATTTCTAAACAAGAAAGTATCGCTGAAGAAACGACCTCCCAAGCCGAGCACAGCAACCAAAACAAAATGGTTGACATTTAATGTTTAAACGATTACAACATCAGCCAGGAATGTGAGTGTGGCGTGGGAAGCATGTCTATGATGGTATGAAAAGCCATTTGATTGAAGTTCAGATAAAGATGAAAAGAACCAATTATCACGTTCACAACAGGATATTTCTGGAATTGTAAAAACTTTCATGGGAAACATTTCTACAACACAGTCTCATGCTGGGTGTTGGAATTTATTGATTGACATTCTTTGAATTCCATGTAAAAAAGTAATGCTCCACGACAGATATAAAAGGAGTCACATTCCTCCTCAATGGTCATTTTACGATGGATCCGCTGGCGGATGATTTTTTGGAATGTTTGATTGATAAATATCCCGATGGTGACAAGAAGTTGACATCGGAAGTAAAAAATCTGAAGAGAAAATTGGAGGACTTTAACGAATCAGACGATGAAGACTTAATACATGAACTAGAAAGAGTAGAAAAAAGGTCTAAAAAAGAACTCACACAACATCATTCAACGTCGGTATTGAAGCCCGTGTCTACTTGCAAACATTGTGGAATACCTTTTGACACATATGAGTTATTATTCCAACACGTCACTGACAACCATCCCTTGAACGAACAAACAGGTGGAAGAGCCATGAATAATGCGGATAATAATGACACCGATATACAAAATTCTGCATCAAACAATACTCATAGTACAGCTAGACGCAAGAAAACATTTAACCGTTATATTCGGAAAGGTGCTATTAGTGATAACGTACACGAAACAACCATTTTTCCAGAAAAAGAAGAAAAGTATGATTTATTAGGATTTTTTGGAAATATGAAGGGTGAAGTAGAAAATGAGATAACGACTAGGCGTGAAAAGATTCGGGACATGAAATGGTACTTGAATCTGAACGTTGAAATGGAGCGGATCGTCAATGATAAGAAAGAAACCATAAATCCTCATTTCCGGAGTAAAACGTATACCTCTTTACGTCATGACAACGAAGATCAATACCTTAATGAAGCATTTCAAAAGATGAATGCATCGTTAGAGGAATTCATTCACAAAGGGTCTGACTGGGTCGTTAAAAAAATGGTCTCTCTGGAGGTTAAAACTGTAAAGTATTCACCTATTGGTGGTTCCAGTTACATGGAATTGCCTACCAAACTTCGACTATCACATTCCATTATTAACATAAAAAACGAAGACCAAAAATGTTTTGTTTGGAGTGTTTTAGCAGCCCTGCATCCCACCAAAAAACACCCAGAACGCGTGGCGCATTATAGGAAATATGAACATTCATTGAATTTACAAGGAATAAATGCCCCGGTAAAGCTTTCCAGTTTTGAAAAATTCGAAAAACAGAATAACTTATCTATCAATGTGTTTGGATATGAAGATGGTCAGATATTCCCATTGTATCTGTCTAAGCAAGAAAATGACTATCAAGCAATCAACTTGTTATACCTTTCCAATGACGATAATTCTCATTATTGTTGGATCAAAAACATCAGTCGTTTCATAGGACACACAAGAAAACACAATGGTCAACGTTTTTACTGCCTTAGGTGTCTACATGCATTTACAAGACAAGATTTACTTGATGCCCACCGACCGTACTGCCAAAAGTTCGATTTCCAAAAGGTAGATTTTCCTAAAGAGGGTAAAAATATCTTAGAGTTCAAGGATTACCACAAAAACATGCGAGTTGGTTTCACAATTTATGCCGATTTCGAAGCTTTAGCTCGTAAAATGGATACATGTCATCCAGATCCAAGTTTACCTTCCACAACACATCAAACAAAATTCGAGGCTTGTGGATATGCATACCAAGTCGTGTGTACCAACAACAACTACACAAAATCTCCCGTTGTTTATAGAGGTGAAAATGTGGTAGAACGTTTTTTTGAAGACATGTTTAAAGAAGAGGAATATATTCAAAGCATTTATCAGGAGATCGAGCCTCTGATCATGAACGAAGAAACGGAAAAACAATTCAAAAACGCAACTCATTGTTACATATGCAATAAAGGCTTTAACAAAGCCTTTATAAAAGTGAGAGATCATTCGCACATCGGAGTGACTGGTGATAAACACTCGCCAACCTACAGTAATTATCGAGGGGCATGTTGCCAGTCGTGCAACTTAAACCTTCAAAATCCATCGTTTGTGCCGATTTTCTTTCATAATTTCCGTGGTTTTGATAGTCATTTATTAATAGAGGCTGCTGGGAAATATAAAAATGAAAAAATCATATGTATTCCAAATAACATGGAAAAATATATATCTTTTTCTGTTGGCAAACTGAGATTTCTCGACTCTTTCCAATTCATGTCCGAAAGTTTAGAAAAATTAGTCAATAATTTGGCAGCAGATGGGCTGACCCATTTTCACCAGTTCAGAAAAGCCTTTCCATCGGACGAGGTGGCAAAGTTATTACTAAGGAAGAATGTTTACTGCTACGATTACGTTGACAGTCATGACAAGTTTCATGAGACAAGATTGCCACCAAAAGAAGCTTTCTATAATTCTATAAAGCAACAACATATTTCCAACGAAGATTATAATCACGCCCAAACTGTGTGGAATGTTATGAGCATGAAATGTCTAGGTGAATACCACGATACTTACCTTTTAACAGACGTTTTGTTATTGGCTGATGTGTTTGAAAGATTCAGAACCATGACTTTGGAATATTATGGACTTGACCCCTGTCATTTTTATACAGCACCGGGACTAGCTTGGCAGTCGGCCTTAAAGATGAGTGGTGTTACTTTAGAACTTCTAACATCACCAGACATGTATAATTTCTTTGAACTCGCCTGCCGAGGTGGAATCAGTATGATATCCAAAAAGTATGCGAAAGCCAACAACAAGTATGTTGAAGGATATGATCCTGCTAAATCATCTTCCTATCTGATGTATTATGACGCCAACAATTTGTATGGTTGGGCAATGTCACAACCTTTACCCACAGGTTTGATGAGGTGGTTAGATGAGGGTGAGATCGAACGGTTTGATTTAAACAAGATACCAGTCGATGGAGATAAAGGTTACATGCTCGAAGTCGACCTGGAATATCCGAATGAACTGCACGAAAGTCACAACTCCTACCCGCTTGCCCCTTCGCACAAAGATGTGAACGACGACGAACTTTCCCCTTACAGCAAAGGTTTACACAAAGACTTGTTTAGTGAACAAAGAAAAAGACCTAAAACCACCAAACTAATACCAACACTGGAAAACAAAATCAACTATACCATTCATTATAGAAATCTGCAATTGTACACTAGATTGGGATTGAAAGTTACTAAAATTCATCGCATCATGGAATTTCACCAATCACCATGGTTAGCAGGATACATTTCGTTCAACACAATGAAGAGACAACAGGCAAAGAATGAATTTGAAAAGAATTTCTTCAAACTAATGTGCAATTCCGTTTTCGGTAAGTTTTTAACAAATGTTTATATCATTTTATTCAAACACACCTTGTGTACTTTTCAGAGAAATTATTCAAAACATCTTACAACAGTACAAGTTTTTTTAGCAAAATGCATAAATTTTCACGATGCTGTATTTTTCGCATGCTGACAGTACCTTTGAATATCATTATATAATTTGTATCAATGTTTGTATCTGATTTGCTTTGTGGTTTTTGTTGATTTTGTATCATTTTGAAGAGATTATTTCCCCTTGCAGGCAAAACGATGGAAAACCTTAGAAATCGTGTAGACATCAAACTAGTGAACAACAACAATGCCTTGAAACAATATACCAGTAGACCATCATTTGAGCGTTTTCAAATTTTTAATGAAGACCTTGTTGGCGTTGAAAACAAGAAGATAAACTTACTCCTCAATAAACCTGTCTATGTAGGAGCCACTATTTTGGAACTTTCTAAAACAGTAATGTATGACTTCCACTATAATGTCATGCAAACGAAATATGGAGACAACCTTCATCTCTTGTTTACCGATACAGATTCTCTGATGTATGAAATATTCACGCAGGATGTATATCAAGATATGGCAACGTTTAAAGACTATTTCGATACGTCTGGATACGACCCAAGCCATCCACTGTTCTCAACAGTCAACAAAAAAATTGTTGGAAAGATGAAAGACGAGTTATCGGGTGAGTAATTTTTTCTCGTATTTACTGACATGGATTAAAACGAAAATACATTTTTTCATAGATTTGTACTCTTCCAATGTGGAACGCTATTTCACTCAAATAACGTTCTTTTTGTCGTTTTAGGCGTTCCCATCAAAGAATTTATTGGTTTGAGGCCCAAGATGTATTCTTTGATCTATGATTTGAGTGATGGACAAAGGGAAAAGAGGACGGCTAAAGGAATTGCCAAAAGTACCATCGACAAACAAATTCGTCACCTACATTATAAACGGTGTTTATTTGATAACAAAGTGACATTGAACGACATGTACCTGATTCGAAGTGACAATCACATTTTGTACGTGAACAACGTTAAAAAAACTGGATTGTGTAATTTCGATGATAAACGTTACTGGAAAAATTCTGTGCATAGCTATGCTTATGGACACTATAAAATTCCGAAACATAAACTATGCTGTAATGTATATTGTTGAATTATTTGTAAATATTTGTAAATAATAAAAAATATATATATATTCATAGTTTTATTGGTGTTCATATGATCTACATTTAATGGTTATGGTCATTACAGTACATTGAGTGCAACTAACTTTTATTTAAATTATTGTCACTGCAACTGGCTAAAGAACTCCATGGGATCAAAATTTTCTTCACCCTTTAGTCTTTTGGTTGAACCATTCAAAGGCAACGTGTTGGGCCTCTTGTTGGAATTCCCGAGCACTTTTATTGGTTGTGCGGTATAAGGTGGGGGTGGTGGCGGCATCAATTCTTGAGGTGATGGTTGTTTTGGCGGTAGTTGTTGTGGAGATTGTACTGACTGTTGTGGAGGTTGAGGGTGTTGCTGTTGAACCTTCAAAAGAAAAGGAAATTTTGTTATTTTTGAAATGGGTGGAAAGATTTTTTTTAATGTTAGAATCCGACCGATTAATTATTTAAAATGAGAAAAAAACTTACCCCAAATTCTGGCCACAACTGCTCCAGTGCATCCTTCATGTTGGCTAACTCCATGAATTCGTCCCAACCTAGAGAGCACCTTCCTGGATTTCTAGGGTTGTTGTTGTAAAGGTTGATGTAAAAAAATCATTCACTTTGGTCAGAACAATGGCCATATTGCGACCGAAATTGGTTCGCACTTCCAGGTTACCACGAATGCTTTGTTTTTTGGTAAATGCGTAACTTTCCATTTTATTGCGTTGGTTAGGTATGAAAACAACAATTCGCAAGTGTGTGATGTGTGTTTAGAAAACAGTCCTCTTTATAGTATTGCAGTCCAATGTGGGTGTTAGCTACTCCCCTTTTTAGTCGACCAATGGAAATAGTAGGTATATCATTTAATGGTGGTTTTCTTTTAGTTTTGCTGACTCGATATTCCCATGATCGAGTTTTTTATTAATCACAGAGGATCAGTGAAGTAATTCAAAGCAATGCCTTTAATGTGGAAAATGATGATGAACTTGCCAATTACCTCTTCAAAGAACTTCAAAGTCAGCCATATGCTTAGTCAATTACAAACAACTGTGAAAGTAACCCCTGGTCATGGGAAAACGAGTTTTAAAGACAAAAAAAAGACTTTACATCCTGTTGTTTTTGTAGAAATGATCGTATTATAAGATTTAAGAGTACGTGGGAAATGTTGAAAACTACAAGGTTACCGATTCTCCCGCTATTTTTCCTTTTCGAAATTTTCGAAATGTGGGAAAATAGCTGTTACATTTTGAGACTTTATAAATACTTGAAACGTGAATGAAATGGAAAAGTGACGGTTGGGGTTGATTTTTTTTTAATTTAAAGGTACCAAATGTTTTGCGGTTAGCATATCAAAAGCAATCCCATAACTGTTCAAAGGGATAGAGGGTAAATGGTTTGTCTGTGATTTTGAGTTAAATAGAACAGACTTAAATTACGCTACAAAAGTTAAAATCTAGAGGGATGTTTTGACTATGTCTAAAACATTTTAACTGAGTGAGTAGTTTGTGGAATTTCTAAAAAATCCATCAAATCAAATCATAATAATGAGGAGTGCAAACTGCAGTCATGTGAAATTTTTGACGTGATCTCCATATTTTTGTAATGGTCGCTTCCTGTTTTGTTTTGTGTTTTTTATTACTATTTATGGACTTTTAAAATGACTCATTTTGTCAGTTTCGACATTTTTGTAATAGTTCATTTTGTTATTGGTGAAAATTAGATTGATAAAATATGACGATTTGTTGTTTTCATCTCTCTCAGTACTTTCAGTACTTTGATTATTGTAAAACATCACCGATGTCTTATTATTATAGCCTAAAAAATTACAAAACCGTCATTTTCAAGGTGTAACAATCTTGTTATTTGTGCGTTCCATACTTTTTTGGTTGTTTCATAAATACCCTTATGTTGATTAATTCTGGTCGTTTTAACAAAATATTCACATCCCATGTTTTTCATGTAATATTGCAATGAGTGGTGTTCATACTTTATTGCGTGAGTTATCTCTTTATTCAATTAGCAACCACAATAAAAATGGTGTCATGTATGCTGACAACTCCATGTACGTTTCGTATGCTTTGGTTATTATAATCAACAAAAATCACCTGCTTATAACGTTATTCATATAAATCTATAACATGGGAGGCAACTGTGTTGCACTCAGCAAAAATATCCACGAGTTGTCCCTCTCTAAACAGAGTTACTGATAACTGGCGTGAACCAAGTTGTGCGATGAAATTAACACATAAATGTCTTGTGAAACTACGGAGCTTTATTGGTTTTTCACACAAAATTCAAAAATTGTGTCTTGGGTGCAATGTAAAGCTTCGAAAACTACAACGACCGTTATTGAAATGTCTGCACAACTTTACATGGGAGACAACTCTATGAGGCAAATCCCATTCGGAACCAACCGTTCGGAACCTCTACTTTGTAATAATAACTGAAAACCCCGAAAATTTTCAGTAAGTATTACAAAGCGACCATGCTGTTCAAAATGCTGGAAATTATTTTGCTCTGTTTCGTGTGTTTTGTCTTACACTGTTGTGATGGTGTGGATATAAAAGAAGTGTGTCAGTTACGTGACAATCTGAATTTTAAGAAGGATTATGTATGTGCAGACACCAGTTATGAAACATATACATGGAGGTCAACAACTCCTGTGGAGAGAATTATATTTCCAAGTTTGGACGAAAAATCCAAGATCACTGTAGAGCAGGCCTCAGTCGAGGTCATTATTATTGAGAAAGGCGCACCAAATCTGTGCAACAATATAGTTGTACCTGGTTCAGTGATTGTCAGAGTTGAGGAGTCAAAATGTGTAAGTGCATATTGCAATACTTTCATGGTTGTGTTTGTAAATAACAATACGCCATCAAAATCATTTATAAATTTGAACACGTTAATCATCCAAGCTTTGAGCTTTCACGACGAAAAGCGGTTTTAATGCAATTTCGTTCTAACATAGTGTTACTTTTGAAGATTTCAAGGAAACATAAGTTGTCAGCAAAGGTAACACTATAACCACAAATAAAAGTAGTATCACACAAACAACTGGTTTGAAAACACAGACAGACAGCACTTTGGGCTGACCAAGAACTTTGATACCCACAAAAATTTGAATCATAATGAAGAATTTAGCAAGACACAGTAATATGGTAATGGTTAATACTTTTTATTGATGACATAAAATTTATATACAAATAGTCATGATGACAACCTCTAAAAGTTCTGGTTTTAAAATATATGAAGTGTCACGTGTCTCTGTTCCAAGCACATCAGATCTGAAAAAATAAAAATACTGATCTAAATATTTGAATGTAACACTGCAATCAAAGTTTGTTATTTGATTTGTCATTTCTTAATCAATTTTTTATGTTGGGCAGTTTATCTTGCCGCATGTTTAATCTATACATAGGGTTACATTGATGAGTAATAAATTTTTTTTTACAGCCTTCTGTGAAATCCAGCACACCACACATGGGATCGGACACTTCTTCAGTCAGACCTACTTCAGTAAGTTTAATAAGGTTCTGAGTAGTTAATAATGTATAAATTTTTATTTTTATGTTTTTTTTATTTCCCAAATGTGCAGGTGTCGTTAGGATAACATTTTGTTTTATTTTACTTTTTTCACACCCGAATCCTCTTATTTTTCTGAATTGATATTCTGCTAGTTAATTTTTACAGATCAAAGGAAAATTTTTAACCATTTGATAAACATCGCTAAACATTCAATTTTTTTTACAGACAGAGACTGAGTCGAAGACTCCGCCAAGGCATACTTCAGTAAGTATAAGGAAATAAATATACAAATGTACCTACCACATTTGATCATCGTCTGATTCCTCTTGTCTGGAGTACTCAGCTGGTGAAGCTTGGGGTAATGGTGGTGGTGAAACACAAATTTTCCTCTGGGAATCCAATATTGTCTCATTTATCTTCTGTCTACAATTGTTATATAAATTCTTAATTATTTCAATGAAAATACAAGCATTTTTATGTAATGTATATTGTATTTAATATAATCATTATTTTTGCAGATTACTCCTGACACTAGACTGGATGAAGAGAATATTCCGTGGCTTTATTCCACCATTTCCCTCATCATTGGTAAGTACGTTTTGGTTCTTGCACCTCAGATTTTATAGTTTTTTCATTAAAAAGGCAAGAAAAGTAATCTTGCACAAAAGAGATCACACTATAAATGTTTGGGAAGATATACACTTTGTTTCAAGGATTTGGATAGTCGCATTGTTGTTCTTTTTATGCACGCCTATCACTTACAAGTGTTCATTCCATCTTTTGGTAGATTCAAAGTAAGAATGTCATGTCATATTATGTGAAAACTTTTTTATGTGTTTTAAGGCATTGAATAATTTCGCAAAAACTGATTGCTGACATCATTGCCAAATATATATCATATCGTGCAATTTTTTCCTATTTTTTCAGTTATCCTTATTGTCGTGCTGGTATGCTGCTGTAAGTGCATAAGAAAGCGTGTAAGAAGAAATAAGAACCGAGATAATATAAATGACATCGAACTTTCTTCAGAAGTCGTTTTTAGCACACCAAGAATATTAAAAACGGATTGAAGTTAAACAATATTATGGTTAAACAACTGTATGACTGTATGTGCATACAAATGTTATGTTAAAATATCAAAAATATAAACAATTGCTATTCTTTACAGGTAATGTACAGTACATTATTTTACTGATTCTTCCTGTATGGTCAATTTTGCATAGACTATTTCCGAACATTTTTGATAATGCCGTACTGAACAATTTTCAACAACTTCTTGAATTTTTGTTGAACTGGAGACCCATCAACCCTCATTGGATAAATCCAAGACCAGATCCGCCACCCATCAACCCTCAATTGATGAATCGGAGACCAGATCCAGCACCCAATAACCCACCACCATTAAGGAGGTCTAATAGATTAAAACGGCAAGTAGAGAGACTCAATTTGTAACTGTGATTCTAATATTATCCATATTTACATATTTCAATGTAGATCTTTTTAGCAAATGATTTTGGTAAATATTCAGTAACCTTCAAGAATACAACTGACACTCAAACTTTAGTTTAAATAAATGTCATTGACTTTGCAGTTAAAAAAAGATAAATACCTTTGTGTCATAATTTCCACCACCATTTTCTTTATTCTTGGACCATGGGATCGATCATCGTCCAAACACTGTGCCAGCTGGCACAACCAGACCAGTTTTTCAGAATCTGCCAACAACAGAAACCTCCTGCCCTCGCTAGTGCTGATATGTACCAGGTGGTGGTACATCCACGCTAATGTCTTGTCAAGTTTACATGTCAGGTCTATCGACGTAAGCATTTTCTCGATCTCTTCTTTTGTCGAGGGATCTTTTATACACCATTCACACGGTACATGCTGTACAGGCATATAATACAAACTTTCTTTTTCGTAGCGTAGTTGATAGTCCATTATTTCTGATTCTGATTATTATTTTTGTAGAATGATAATTTTGGTGCTGATTAAATGTTATATACTAAATCCCCAAATGTTAACCCCTCCCCATCCATATAGGTATTAGCTATTCGATGTTTCACAAAGCTGGATGGTAACCCCTCCCCCTCCATATAGATATTTCTAAAAAGTGTTTATGTTGGTATTTTTGCAAAACCTAGGCATGTCAATTTTATAAGAGGAGGAGCATGAAAGTCTGTCTGATCATATCAGGGTGTTCCTGGTGCTTTATATTTTATTGTTTTAATTCATTTCATTGCCTGTAAATTGACAGCATACATTTAAAGATATATCCAGTTAATTAAAACTGAGAAATTCATTTCTGCACATTTTGTTTTAGTATATTGGTAACTCCTAGTTCAAATTTAATGTCTATTTTTACAATGCTTGTGTATATTTACTTTAGTCAAAGATTTTACATTTTGAAATGGGGTAGTTTTCTAGAATCTGTTTTCATAGTTGAATTTTATGTAGAGAGTTGTCCTTTATTTGTCAATACCATCTTGGTTGTGACATAGTTATATAGTTTTGTTATACATGTATCTATTTCTTTGATATTTTGTAAGTTTTTTGCCATTCATATTTGTTTTGAAGTTTATTAATCATATTATTTTTACACATCAAAAATATTTCAACCTGCTTTTCAATTGTGACATTTTTCTTTAAATATTAAAACATACAAAATATGACAGTTTCTCAACTGCTTTACATTTATTAAATTTTTGGTATTTGAATGAAAATTTTAATCATCCTACATGTACATGAGCCTTTTTCTTTGCACTGATTTCCAATGCATGACGACAATGTTTTTTTTATCATGTGGTGCTAAATCCAGTTCATCACTGTTGGCTTGATTTCATTAAAAAAAATTCATATTGATTTAATCCATTTACTTCCATTATGTACTATTATGTTACATTTACCAGATGTTAGATTTTTCAAATACAGTATTAATGGTTTGTATATACATGTATGTGATTTTTGTAGTGGTAGTTTCCATTCAACGTCCACCTCTGACATTCCAAGTTTTATATTTCTAAATAGTAATTTTATATTTTATGAAATGCCTTGGTCAACTTTTTTATTCCATCTGTACATGTTTTAAAGTTGTGTTAAAACCTCCAGTCATATTTTATGTATGATCATGATGTTATATACTGTTTTTACACTGTTATTATAATATACTGGTTTTGTTGAATGAAATTTTGATATATATTTTACATGTTGTATGCAATTTTTGTGACAGTATTAATTATTTGTTTACCTGATTGTAGTGGTGGGTATCATTCAACTTTAAACTTCACAACTCCTTACTTTTTGATTTGATATATATACAAGTACTTTATTACTAGTCATTCAATTATTAAAATCAAACCTATTTTTTAAAAGTGCTTTGAAATTTCTTGTTTTTACGACTTACTACACTGTTTATAGTACTGGTTTTGTTGAATGATTTTGTTACCCAGATAAGCTGTAAATTTTTGATTGATACGGGTTTTGTTGAAGAATTTTTTTTCTATATTTTACACTAGTATGCAATTTTTGTGACAATATTAATTATTTGTTTACCTGATTGTAGTGGTAGGTATCATTCAACTTTAAACTTTACAATTCCTTACCTTTTGATTTGATATATATACATGTGCCTACATGTTCCACTTATTTATCTATGTACTATATTACTAGTCATTCATTTATTAAGATCAAACTTATTTTTTAAAAGTGCTTTAAAATTTCTTGTTTTTACGACTTACTACACTGTTTTTATAGTACTGGTTTTGTTGAATGATTTTGATACCCAGATAAGCTGTAAGTTTTTGATTGATTTCTATATTTTCATTCAAATTTTTAATTTTCTTTACCAAATTTTAGTTGAAAATACCCGACGACCATATTTAAAAAAATTCATCTACAGGTTTTGCATTCTAAATTCTCATTCACTTTTTATATAAAGAAAATTGTCTAGTTTCATCATTCTTCATATTTTCATTCTAAAATTTTTATTGGTGCTGATTTTACACAAACATTTAGATATTGCTTGTTACAATGTTTTACAGGTTTTATTGAATGAAAATTGTTACTGATTACTGTGTTTGTTTTATTTCCATAGTATGCCTGCTGTAGAGCAATTACTTTAACATCTGTTGACACTTAATTACAGTGCAGTTCCCATGTTTGCTAAATGGTTTTTGATTAGACTGAAGTCTATCATAACTGCACTACACCTGTTATTTGGTTACCCCTTTCAGAAGTTAATTGCCTTTTGAAGTACATGGATTGCTTTGAAGTGGTAGGTTATGAAGTTGTGTATGTTTTACTCATTAGCACACTTGAAATGTTCTTTGTGAGATTGGTCAATGACTTCTGACCTGCTGTGGTGGAAATGAAATGTTTTGAAGTTGTGTGTAAGAGAAAGAAATTACTGTCCGCAGTTGTTGTCATTTACTGACTGTAATAAGCAGTTAATTAGTTTAGAATTTATTTTTACCAGGATGACTTGAAAAAAACTAGCATATAGTCATGGGAAAGTATATTTTCTCTGAGTTCCAGGGTTTTAGAAATTGAAAGAAAAACACAAATAGCAGTCCAATATTTATAAATGACCAACATACAGCTTTAATTGCTTTTCTTTAGTGCATTTTCAATAGAAATGTCAATGTACTTCTGTAGTCTTTTGAGGTAATTCCATTGACGCAAGTTCAGATATAGTGCAAGTGGTGATTTTCCATGACTGAGGTTCTGAAAAATCATTACCACTTCTTTCTGATGCAAACATACAGTAACATAATGTCCGTCTGGGAGTCTAAATTGCCTCCTGTAATCACATAATGTATTATTCCATAATTCATTGGATTCGTCTGCCTGTCCTGTCGTCAGCAACTGCAAACAGTCTGAAGACCTGTTGTACACTTTTTCCATTTCATACACAGAATTAGTCAATACCAATGTTGCACTGATCAGTGAAAGTAAAACCACGATTCCGGTCATTTTTATTAAATCAAAATGAAAATTATAGTTTTGATATATGGAGCTAAGACTAGACCTGATGCTTGCCAATCGATTCATTTGATACGAGTTTTCAGAAGGCATATTGACTCTTGCTCAGTTGAACAATATATGACCCAAGTCAGATAAAGCAGTATCTTTTCATAGTAAACAATTCCCTTTACCCCCAATTTATTGATTCAATCACGAACACAAAGTTGCATGCTTGACAAACTACATTTCTGGAATACCCATGACGTCACGCATTCCTGACATGCAACATTCTTAAAATAGTTACATTCTTGACATACCAGAGACGTCACACATTCCTAATATAACTATGACGTCACACATTCCTTGCATATCTGGCCCAGTATTCTCATAACATAACTACTCACCTGCTGTAAAGTTCTAGATTAGTTTTTGCATTAAACCATGTAACTGTTCAGATGTTTCTATCTCTAAAAAAGTGTCCCGAGCACGAATGCTACACTTAAGACGTGGCATTTCCTAAACACGGGGCGTCTTTTACGTCTCCCTCTGGACGGATTGTAAATTTATACATCCTCCACAATCAGGGACGCCCCTTTTAGAGGACTAGTGCCTCAAGGACAGAGATACCTGGTGCATATTCTTTCCCCGGCACCACCTTCGAGATGGGGAGTTCGAGTATTTATACATCCCGCTCAAACTAATGGGCGCCCCTTTTGCGCGGGTTCTACCTGCAGGCGGAGAAACCGAACGACCCATTTCTATTCCCCGGCCGCCCTCGGGGGTCAATTTATTATTTAAACAAATCAAAGCATTTTAACTGATATTCAATGTACTAACCAAATAAAAATCCTAAAAAGGCTTGCAACCATACCGGTTAGACCTCTAATGCTGATCCTTCGTCTAAAGGGAGTTACAAAAAGATAATTAATACCTATAAAATATACATTTTCTTTTTGTTGAGATGTATTAATAAGCAATGTCATCGAATTCGATCAGTCTGATTCAGGAGAGGAATCATTAACTAAAGTTTCCTCATCAGCTCCCTCTTCTTCATTATCACAAACAATCGAGTGTCAATTAGCGATTGAGTAATTACACCATAAATTGAAACCTTGGTTGTGTTTTTATGAAGAAATGTCGTTACGTTTATCTGTGATTGTTTAACATTGTGCCAATTTGCAAATTCCGAAGTGGAGACAAAAATGCAAGAATATTTGAGTCGAGGACGTCAACTTAATACATCTTCAAATGTTCACGCTCCATGCACGTAAATGACCCCTATTATAGTTTTCGAAGAAGAGAAGGTTTATTGCGCTAGTAAGCCCCAAATTTCCGTCACTACATATGGGGTCAGTAGAGGGTCCTATGATATACCGTATATGGGGGTCCTTTAAATTAAATATAGGTCAGTATATGGGGGTCCTTTAAATTAAATATAGGTCAGTAGAGTGGGGGTCCTTTAAATTAAATATAGGTCAGTGTCATTGAACTTTATGTCATATCAAGTTATAAAACATTGATGGTAACCCATATTAGTAATACACTTACGGTACTCCTTATATGAATATAATATACTGTGTAAATGGAATAAAGGAAACTTTTACACATGTCTTTATCTTTAATGGGGACACTCCCTATGATCAATAGGTCTAATCTAAATCGTTGTTCTACATACATCCAACAGTGATATGGAATGAAGAGGACACCAATACAAAGGATATAACGATGGTGTTCTGTTTATATAATTTAAATAATATATTGGTGCCCGATAAATATGTATGAAAAAATCACTAAATCATGATACACAAAAGGGTATTTATTTGAATATACTTAATACTTCGATTACAAAATTAACTCGACAATATGAATAAGGATAAGTTAAAAACCACAAATTGTACAAAGTCTTTAGATATGATTGATTTTGACATCATATATAAAACAATGGAACAATACATTGAACAACAACATGAAAAAGACAAAGATGTATTATATGCGCTATCAGAAACAAGTATATTTCTCTACAGGAAAAACATTATAAATTATTATTATGTAACGGATGAAGAAATTAAATACCACAAAATAAAAAATAGTGACAATAAGGAAACACTTTTGCAACGTTCAATGGCATTTTTACAAACAGAATGGGATACCGTGTATGCAGATTTAGAATATTATATAAATGAGAATCCGGAGGCACATGATAGAGATCATGTTTTGAATTCTTTAGTAGAATTAAGTGGATTCATGTTTGAAAAAAACATTGTTCCTTATTGCTATTGTTATACAGCAAACAATCCCACGGAATATAACATCAAAGGATATGACGATTAGGGGTTACATGTAGTTTTCAATGAAATACAAAGTGTCCATAATAAATCGTATCATGTAGAGATCTATAATGATGAGGGTTTATCGTACGCATAACAGTACAGTTAGGTGTTTAATCTGATGAATGATAAATGAGTGTCCAATCATTTTGACATTGAAATGAATGTGTCATAACAGAGGGTATATAAACGTCTGACTGAGTTTGATATGTTAAATGGGTTTTGATAGAGAAGTTAAACAGTACAACTGTGGTTGTTATACTGAATATATTTCACACGACTTTTTTAATCAAATCCAAGATTACAATTTTGTTGCCGTTTGTGGCAAACATACAATAGAAATGGAAGCTCAGAACGATCACCATACCGGACAAGATTGGAAAATAGCTTTGAAAAATTCAGTAGATAAATTAAGCGAGAAAATGAAGTCTGACAAAGTAGTCCATTACCTGCGGCAGAAAAATGTATTGAGTAAAAAAGATGGGGAAATATTGGCCACTGTTCGCAACGAGAGACAAAAAACCAGAGAAATGCTAAATCGACTACTTGAGACACAAAACAATCCAATTCGACAGTTAAAGATAGCTTTGATAAAGGCGGGTCAGTCAGAAATGTTACAGTATTTAGTAAATGACGATACAAAGGAGAAAGAAAGCACAAAGACCAATGAAGACAGATGTCTGATCCATCTACAGGAAGATACATATGTAAATGCAAAAGAATTTCAAGGACAAATGTACATTCACATTAGAAACTACGAAAACAAGAATGGACAAAGGATTCCTACAAAACAAGGTGTAAGCCTGACATTTTCTAGATGGTTGTTATTAGAAAATAAGAGGGAAGAAATAGATAGACTGTATAGACTGTCATTAGATGGAAAACTGGATGTAGATGAATATGTAATGCACTTAGGAGGAGGAATTCAACTAACGATTAGTGCCAAATTTCCAACCGTTTACATCAGACAGTTTTGGAAACCAGACGACTCTGAGAAACCAAGACCAACAAGAAAGGGGATCTTTAAACAGATTTAAATGGGAACGTCTTTGTGAAGTAATGGAACTAATAAGAGATTTTGTACCAGAACTTGATCAAGCTTACATATGTTTGGAATCCCATCCAAATGAAATTGAACTGAGCGCATGTAAAGAATGTTATCCATTTGATAAACCAGAAGAGAGCGGACATTATGACATCAGCCCTAATCAGGAAGGAGATTTTGAAATAATGAAAAGTGCATGGATGTGAAAACAATGATCACATACTCATTTGACTGTGTATTATAATAATAAAAAAATTTGTAAATAAATTATTATCGACAATAAAGAAAATGAAAATATTTGTTGTTGTCCTTCATTGATTCTAAATGTTTCTATAACATTAAATATATATATAATGCATGACAGTTCCTTAGGTGTCATATATCACATGATGTTTCTACTGTTAACACGTAATGCGGATTTTTTAAGATTGTTATATGTATCATCGAGACCAGAGAGAGAAGCATTAATAGTAAATAGCACTACCGATGAGATACGTGCTCTATCACTGATAGCATCAAAAATACTTCAGGGGCAAATTACTCCTTCACATACAGATCAAACAAGATTAAGACGTTGTAACCGTGTTCTTAGAGCACTAGCCAGTACGACCATTTCATTACAAAGAAAACGAAGAACACTAATTGCATTTCATTCCGTGGTGCCAATTTTAGCTCAGCAAGTATTAGCTGTAATGCATGAAACGTAACTATGACAGCAAAACAAAAACAAAACTACGTTTTGAGATTATGGACAAATCCTGAACACCCTGCAGGATTTACTAGCGTCGACAAACTGTATAAAATCATCAAGAATGAGGGTAAATTCGAAATTGGAAGAGGTACAATAAGAAACATATTAAAAAAGAATGAAGCATATTCTGTTCAGAGGCCAGTTCGTAGAAATTTCGTTAGAAACAGGGTAATTGTTAGTGGCATCGATGATCAATGGGACGGAGATTTAGCATCAATGGAGAACGTAGCTAAATACAACGATGGCATCAAATTTCTTCTCGTGTTGATAGACATATTTTCAAGATTTCTGATCGTTAGGCCGTTGAAAGACAAAAAAAGTAAAACGGTTGCTGAAGCGTTCAAAAATGTATTTCAACAAAAGGATCACAGACGACCAACCGGTCTCCGCACGGATCAAGGAGGAGAGTTTAAATCTGACGTGAAACGTTATTTACAACAATTAGGCATCAACATATTTCACACTTTTAATCAGGTCAAGGCTAATTACGCAGAAGCCGTTATAAAAAATATAAAATCGAGAATATATCGCTTTTTCATGGAAAAACAAACGTATAGATATATAGATGTCTTGCAAAAAATAGTTAGGAGTTACAATAATACCCCACACGATTCGTTAGGTGGTGACACACCGGCATCTGTCAATAAGGAAAATGAAGACGAGATCAGATACATACAATATCTTACAAGGAGGAAGAGGAAGGCGGATAAAGGAAACTCAATGACAGAAAAAGGAAAGAGAAAAAGGAAACCCTTATTTCGATTCAAGATCGGAGACCTTGTCAGAATTTCTCACTTAAAGGGAGTATTCGAAAAAGGATATTCGGAAAATTGGACGTTGGAATATTTCAAGATTGACAAGAGATTTCGGAGGGAAAATCAAGACGTTTATAAATTAAAAGACATAAATGGTGACCCTATTCAGGGTACTTTTTATGTTTACGAACTACAAAAGATTAACAAAGACGAAACTGATTCATACAAAATAGAAAAAATTATAAAAACTAGAAAATTCGATGGGAGAGATGAGATCCTGGTGAAATGGCTGGGTTGGCCATCTAAATTCAATTCATGGGTACCAAAACGTGACATTAAAAACATATAAAACTGTCAATCGCACTGTCATTACAGTCAGTATAATCCGAGATGAGTCTCAGACTGGTATTTTCGTCAGAAGACGGGAAGACATTGTTTGCAGACAACACGTCCGATGATTTTAGAATTAAATTAAATCGAGCGGTTCAGTTAGATGGACATTGGGTGGTTGCACTCACAGAGATCAGTGTCAAAGATTTCGAGCAACTGAAAGAAAAGAAAGAACTATTTATATATTCAGACATTTGTCAGGAGAGTTTTATAGGGGAAACAGAACAACCTTTATTACGAAGGGTTGTTATGGAAACCGGAAACATTGTTTTCGACAACCCTTATTACGTTCCGGTAAAAATTAGCGAGATGCAGCTTGTACATATATATATAAAAGAGGGAAACGGACGAAACGCCTCATTTATGAATAAGAAGGTGACACTGACACTCCACTTAAAGAGATTTCCCTTTATATTGTAAAATACGTAATAATACGAAATGAGTGCATACGTAAGCACGCCTGACCTTTGGGGAAAATTTTACAAGAATATGTCTAGAAAAACATTTAATCCATACAAGTTCAGGAAACAAAAGAAAATCCAAACCGGTCGCGGTCTGTACGGACGATATCGTGGATCCTATCTGATTCCAGTGAATCCAAACGCTATAGACACAGACGTAGAGAAGACGAAAAATACTGTGATTTCTCCGGTTGAAGCCGTGGCGGAGAGAGCAAAGTCAGAATTGAAAAGTGAGAAACAACAGAAAAAACCTCACGTTAAGGTATTGAAAGCTATAAAAAGACGCAAGATAAAAAATCGCACCAGAAAGAAAAAAATCAGCAACAAGTCAACATCTCAACGCAAGCGTCAATCGAAATCTCGGAAGAGAAAACTCATTAACGCTCATAAAGACAGTGTGTGGAATCAGCCTAGCGTGAAGAAAAAAAGAAAATTATAACAACAACATGGCTTTTTTGAGTGACAGCAACAAGGAAATTGGCCAGCCGATGGAACTTTCAATTTTTGCCTCTCCTCCCAATCAAGTTGCTATAGAAAAGGTGTTTTACACGGAAGAACGTCCGATTTCAAATTTAGTTAACGATTCAACACCCATTGAAATTGTCATTTCGGGTGCGGGGAATGATTACATTGATTTCAGAAGATCACGTCTCTGTGTTAGAATGCAGATACTGAAAGCCGATGGGTCATCATTAGCACCTAAAGAGAACACCGGAATAATCAATTTACCTTTACAGAGCATGTTTTCACATGTCGATGTCTACATGAACAACCGACTAGTCAGTAACAATTCCAATAATTTTCCATGGAAAAGTTACCTTAAAGTGGTATTATCGTCAGGCAGTGATGAACAAAACTCACAACTCCAGAGTCAACTTTTCATGAAAGACGACGATCCAATGGATTCTCTCACTTTGAATGCCGGTTTTGTCAACAGATACGAGTATATCAAGGAATCCAGAATTATCGACTTGGAAGGTGGGCTTCTTGAGGACAGCCTTCTCCTCGAGAAATATCTAATCAACG
>JAULBM010225608.1:0-17097 GCA_032357055.1 Geukensia granosissima
CCCCCCCCCCCCCGCCAGGCAATACTAAGCAAATTGGTAAGGCACCAGGCATATGACTTAACCCCTCTGATTTGAAAAAGAAGATCATTAAGGGGAATTCCCTGTTAAATAACTATATATGATTTGTGGAATAAACAACAGTTAATACAGATACAAAACCATGCCCCTTAATGTCAGGTAAAGGTCAGGTTACCTATAAATAGGGACCATATCTAATAAAGTTGTTCTTATTTAAGAATCAATTAATATTTTCTTATATAACTTCCTGCACATCCTTGACCTTGAGATATAACCTTTGCCCTAAGGTATATGTCTGACCTTTTTAGCAACAGAAGGCAAGAGTTGACTTTGGTCATACTTCAAGAAACTGACATGAACACAGGTTGATATTGGATAAATAAATATTATTTTCAGAATAATTCACAATGTTTCGTTTAGTTTCCCTAGACCCTCAATCCGGCTGGAACTTTATTTACAGCTCTCACACAAAATATTATTATCTTCATGCTTTAGGACTTGTACAGATATATTTTTCAGATGTCCTCCAGCACATTTCTTAAATTACTTGGAAATGAAACGCTGAACATTTCAAATGCCAGAGAAATTTCCACAATTCTAATTAAACATTTTTAAGCATTTACCACAGGAATCATAGCTAAATGAAAGCACTCTATTTATCTCATCAAATTACATTTAATATTCTATTTGATATTACATGTACTTACCTAATGCACCATTTAAATTTTGGAATATTTCTGACTTTGTGTCCAATTTAATCTTCCACTTGTCCTGAAATATCATTATTATATATATTACAGTCAGAGTCTATGCCAAGAAGCATGAGCTTCTTCTACTTGTGAAAAAGTTGATACCAAGGATACATTTTAACTTTCTGTACTTTTAGGTAAGATTTTATGCTTTACATTGTACTGCATGATTTGTATCACTAATGCAGTAATGGATTCATGGGTACCTTATTGAACTTATCAAATACACATATAAAAGATGAATAGCATTTCAGTGAGGGCCAGAAGCCTAGGTGGTGTAATGGGTAGCATGCAAGCCTCGAGAGCATTAAAATTAGTATTTGCTGCTTCTCCGCTCAGCACCCAGCATTTAGGAGTAAGAGCAAAGATTGGTCACCCCAGGGCCAGAATAATGTGTCTGGGTAAGGTGACATGTCTTCTGGCAGACTGTTGCTTTTTAGAGCTAGCATGTAAAAAAACCAGGCTGAGCATGTCTGTCTAGTACATAGCAGGATACATTCATTATCATTTATTAATATGCTCTTGTCCTGAATATGCTTCAAATATTTGCCACTGGACATTAAGCAACATTCAATCAATCAATCAGTGAGGTCAAATAAAAATTCATCAGGAAGTACATGCTACAGCTTTATTTTCATGGCAGATCTGAAAATTGTTTACAGGGAACATCACTTTATTCACTCATACACAAGCCAAAAAACTTTGTGGTAATTTGTAGAGATCAAAATATAAAATAATTCGATAAGTTCTGTCCGAACAATTCTCGAGAGAGAAAAAAAACCAAAATGTCAGCAGGCTCAAACACTAGGAAAATGACATTGTAATCTTCTTACAAATAACGTTAAAATGTTGTACTCACTCTGAGATTTTTATCAAGGAATATCTTGGTATAATATAACTGGTCATCATCCATGTCATTGATTGTTTTATAATTTACCATCTCTACAATGTCTTTGGCATATCCCATGAACCCTGTAAAAGGTGTGGCACATCAGTTTTAACAGGCAATGGAGAGGTCATTTTTTTAAATGCCATAAACTTCTGTATAATAGACCCTTTTACTGAAAATGCATTCCTGTTTTTTTGGGTGGTAATAACATTTCATCATCATAGGAAAATGACATCAGCGAACAATCAAATATGACATCAGAGCTATTGTGTCATCGACTTGCATGCACCAAGAAGATGTTCCATGCATGTGTCAAGAGAGACAGCATCAGTAAAAGGGTCTATTGTCTTACTTCTAATGATACGACTGTATGATAAATAATGACCTTAAGGTTAAAGTTATCTTAAATAAACTTGATACCGTTTCTAGCATCAATTACTGCAATTCTTGGGTTCAAGATTTTAGAATATTATTGAAGTCTTTGTTTCATATTGAATACGTTATAGAAGAGACATTGTGTACCATCTCCCATGGACAAAGATAACAGTGGCTTATAGTTGCAGCACCAACAAGGTACGGCATACAAGTCATTAGGTTGCCTTAAAAAATGACCTCAGTTCACTTTTAGGCAAATGAGACAGGTCAACAAAGGTTGGAACTTTTTAATCCAAAAACTCTGAATGTGGCAGGTCATTTTAAATTATAGGGTAAGTTGCAAGGTCTCCTCCAAAGCAGGTTGGATTTCATCCCCTGGAATCACAATAGTTCAATGTTCTTGATAGGCCATTTAATTTTGCTAATCTAAATATTTTTACTTCTCTATGGCCTCTTCAAGTCTGTTAATATAGACCATATTATATGAATTCAAAATCTACACATACAGATTAATAAATCGGTGTAATTAAACTCATAATTTATTATAAAAAGTTAATTACTCCTTCTGAGGTCAATACCAGAAAGTGATGACCTCAAAACCTAAGACTTGATATGACCTGACTTGACTGAGGCCACTCTAGAGTTCTCATTTACGGTATTTACCTAACAGACAAAAACCTGCTCATGGCAGGTGTCATTATCAGAATAGTTACAGAGAGGTCAAATATGCACCTTTAATTTTATATCCTTTTTATTAAGAATTTACTTGTATCTAAATAATGGTACTAACCCCCACTATTGAGGAAGCGGCTTTCATGTGGCTTAACCTCTGGGTATTCAAACTGCAAATGGAAACAAAGGATTTTTTAAAATTGTATCAGCATGCATATCACGTTTGCTTTGCTGAATCTGGCTATGATTGGCTAAGAACAGACCACGTGACGCTACAGATTATACTTCAAAATAAAATATGAGTAAATTAATCTTCTTTTGTAGGCTTAATAAATAAGAAATCATCTGCAGAGCTTTTCAGGAAATATTGTTTAAGGCAGCCTATGCTCTCTTTCTATTTTTCTTTCCTCGTATGGTCTAACAAATGTCTGTTTAGGTTCATGTCTGAGTAATCTTTATCACATGTCACATTATGTCTTATGCTGGCATGACAGAGGATTTTTGTCCACTCAGGCCACTGTTGCATACGAATATAAATAGAACTTTGAAACAAAGCATACTGTGAGCAAAAGTCACTAAAGATACCCCATCCTTATGGATTAACTACCCTTTGAATAAGTGGAAATGAGTTTTCTTTCTATGTGCATAAAATGTTACCTTAAAATCCAGTGAACAGTTTAGGAGGAGATTGCACACAAATTAATTGGACAAGCAAACAGACAGAAAGACAGGGTAATTCCTATATGCCCCCAATTTTTTTTTTTTTTTGCAGGGGTATTACAAACACTTTTTGTTTTGCCATTTAAGTGATTACCCTAAGAAACTGTGGAAGGATGTTGGATTGAAAACAGCATGGTGGATAGAAATTTTTACAAGCAATGTAAAAGAAAATGCACTTTAAATGCATAATCATGATAATTGGTTGGAAGACCATGGATGGTTGAACACTAGATTCATCCTTGAGGGGCTTAAACATTGCATTTTAATCCATCCCAATTTTTCCAATAATAGAAAGAGAGTTTACAGTAACATGTTATTTCTTTTTTTTTAGATGGACTGATGGGGAAAACTGAACAGTACATTTGTCTAATAATAGATGCCATGTAGAATGTATACCCCTTGATATAAATCCTTACCTTTAAGCTTCGGTCAGGCCAACAGAACCCCTCAGCTGAGAATATGACACGAGCATCAAACCGTTTGAATTTCTCCAGAATCTCTTCAGGACCAGCAGTAAATACAACATCATAACTGTAAAAATTTACATGTTATATATATATCAAAATATCCAAAATTCAGAGTGCAAAGATTTTAGAATCTTTGGAACAGAAAACAATATTGGATTTTCTACTATATGTACTAACTAATTAAGGATTATACATTTAATTACTTAATGATAATTTAGGAAAGAGGTTTTTAACCCTTATCCCATCCCAGTTTCCAAATTTATCAAATTGTCTTGCTCAAGACTTCTCAAAATGGCCTTTAAATATATTGCTTCCCAAATATTTATACAAAAATACATCATAAATTATAAAAAATTGCTATTTTTTTATATTTGTTTTTATTTGTAATACATCATCATGGTATACAATGTACACTTACCTGTCAGTAAACATGATAACAAGATCTTCCCTTCCGGCATATTTGGCAAAATTTTCCTTTAGAATGTTGACTTTATGTCCTCCACCAGAATACCGGGCTATATCTCCTCCCCGCCACTCCTGTCCCATTCCAAAGGCCTGCGAAAAAGAGAGATATGTGGTCAAATAGATATAGTTCAGACTTATGCATATGGATCTGTACATTAGCATTTAACATGTATCATTAATTCATTAAGATCATTTAAACATATTGAAATCACAGCCTGATCAACTTGAAATTTTATCAAAATATTTTATTTAGAAGTTTATTTCTTGGGCCCAAAGACGTCTTTTTTATGTAAATTATTGTGGATATTATTTAAGGTTTGCAATAATGGATCTTCTAGTTTTTATAAAATGATGAATAAACGAGTGTTAAATCTCCTGTTGGTGGGCATGGAAACCTATATTGTTTGAATAAGACTCCTCAACAGTGGGAGGTTCACTAGAGGAGTTTTTAATACCACAAAACTTTGACCTGCAGAAGAGCTGTTGTTTGACAGATAAAAATTGTTTTCTACAATACTAAAATAGGTTTTGTTCTTCTGTAGGTCTAAGTCATGTGGGATTAAAACTCCTCAATAATTGACATTCCATTGTTGAGGAGTCTTAATTAAACATAAGATTTTATTACCACATTCATGGCAAAAACCTAGATTCAACAATTTCTTCTGTTTATTATGGATATGGAGTATGGTCTCCTTGATATTTACCCTTATCTTTCCTTTTGTATACAATAGAGCATTCTAAGTCCAACACTATAGATTTTTGTTCTGACCTACATACATCTAGAGCTTGTCACAAGAAGTGGGATACCATCCTTGTAGTATCTAGATTCAACAGTGTGAAAGGTCTTGTGGCAGCATCTAGATTCAACGATTCCCTCAAGTGCGGAAAGTCGTGGGTTCAATCCCCGTCTGGGTCAAACAAAGGACTTTACAATTGGTTTTTGCTGCTTCTCGGCTTAGCACGTAGCATTATAAGGAGAAAGAGCAAAGACTGGACGGCCTTTAGTCAGAATAATGTGTCTGGGTAAAGTGGCATGTCTTCCTGCAAACTGTTGCTTTTGTGGGCTAGCATGTTAGAAATCCGGCTCAGCGTGTCAGTCTAGTACAAACCAGGGTTCATCATCATCATTCATTAACATGCTCTCGTCCTGAATATGCATGAAATACTTGCCACTGGACGTTAAGCAACATTCAATCAATCAATCCTTTTTGCATACAGAAGATCAATACCTTACTTTACAATACAAGTTTCCTCTCTTGGATTGAATAGGAGGTCTTTTACCCATAAATATAAGTGTTAGTCATAATCATGATCATCTTAATAAAATTTTACTGTATTTTCCAAAACAGAAAAGTGTTTAATATGTGTTGGTTGGACATTTTTTAATATTTTAACGAAATATTTCTTAGCATGTTTTAAAACTTAATTTTTAGTGGAATTTCAGGGCAAAAATTGAACCTTATCATACAAAGTACCTTTTCCTTTTATCTGCACCAAAGATGAATTTTAACTTCAGGTGTATGTGTGGCAAAAAAATTTTTAATGATATACATGAACTTTCAAAATAAATATTTGTCTAGTATCCACTAGGTGGACTATACATGTATTTATTATAGATGTACTTATGTTCAAGTCAGTAGGCAATATGAAATAAATAAATGTTTGAATTATTTATCCCAACAATAAAGCATTGTTCAACACAAATACTGTAACGAGATTAGAACCAAACTAGTTGTAAATGACATGTTCATTGACACACGTGCTACAATCTGTTACAATACTGAATCGTTTGATGTTATGCTAAATCTTTATTTAATACTTTATATGTGATATCAGAGCAATTGTACATAATAATTGTAGAATTCTAAATGATGGTAATATTGGATGCAAATTACTTAATAGGTTCTATTCCTCCATTAAAATTCCAATCAAAGAAACAACTGCCTGATTCAGAAATCTGTTACTGAATACATCAAATCAAATGGTAATATAGGCATGTTCCTTTTATTTTAGTTTCTTGTTTATAATGTATTAACATTTACACTACAGTTGAAAAAATGCCTCACAAAAATGTATTAAAAGGAAGTGATTTGACTTTAAGAAAATGCCAAGGCAATGAACCATGTTTTTTTCTGTTGCCTTCCCCATGTGAGTTTCCACTTAATCAGTTTCCCCGAATGCAACAGAGCAAATATACAAAGCGATAAGGCTTTTAAAGGTTACACGAATGTATAGTAATTATGCATCAGTCCATATAATATTTGGAATTAAGAAAGGGAAATGACTTCATTGCACAACAGCCTGTTAAAAGTTTAACACAATACATTATTTTACTGAAGATATTTCCTCAAATTTTTAAGCAATATAAACAGGTAATAAGATTAAGATTATATTTACTGAATTAATAAAAGAAGTCAAAAGTCATGAAAGTAAATCAAAAATAGTTTTAAATAAGAATCAAAAGTAGATCTAGAATTGTTATTTCATTTGAAATTTCAGTTCCAGAAACTAAAGAGTAACTTAAGTTTATATTTTAAAAAGAAATGCTTCCTTTTCTTGGAAATGTCATTTGTATTATGTAATTTAATTTTCATTAAGTATTTGATCTTAATGAAATAATTACTGTAAAAATATTCATATTCAGGAATTTCAAATTACACAGATTTATTCTTCTGTAAATGTTTTCTGGATCTAATTTCCACAAATACTGTATATGTTAACATCTATAATATGTCAAGGTAAGTTTTGGCATTTGGCATGGACACATTTTTGTGGAAACATGAAGACAGTGAAGATAGTGAAAAATAACACACTTCCAATATTACTACTTCTACAGTTATTACAATTTTGTTCTTCTGATACACTTAAAAGCAAGTTTTAAATAAATATTTGCCCAGTAATAAAAATTGATTACAGTTGCTTTCTTGTGCTACATGTTGTACTACAAAAGATATCTCCCCTGGATTATCTGTCCTTGGAATGATTCAAATTAAATTTCCTTCATATCTACACATTGTGTCTTACCTTCATGTAGTTTCATTGAAATCCATTTAAGGGTTAAGGACTGGAGGACATGCGTTAACAAGACATGTGGACAGAGGGATAGATGGAGAAACAGACACAGACATAGACAGGGTAATTCCTATATCATGATTTACCCCCAAACTTGGTTTGCAAGGGTATGGCTTAATTTTTGACAAGTCAAAAACGACATTTTCAGTCAAACTCAACTGAGAGCATTTATTTGCTGTGCAGGATGTTAACCCCCCCCCCCCAAATTTCCAATATTTTTTTCAAAAACAAAAAACAAACAAGTTTGAGTTAAAGACTGGTTGGATATGAAGTTGTAAGTTTTCCTGCAAGTTACGTTATTGACCTATCATGAAAGTTCAAGTATACTGTTATATGGAAGAACATGATAACCTCAGGGACTATGGTATACATTTTATAATTCTAATATTTCACCGGCTATGTACCAGGAATCACAGTCAATGGTTTAAATAGCTTAGGTAGACAGACTTCTGTAAATATATAATAATTACAATCATGACAATGTACACCTGTTTACAAGCCATCCTTGTCACAGTTTAAAAATATAGATTTTTATTTAACAGATGTTACAAACATGTGGCATTGAAAATCATAAAACTCGTGGAAAAAGAAACAATTAATGTCTTCATACATACTTGAAACAATAATGTTCTTTAGGGGGAGGGTTAAAAATAAAAGTGTAGGGTGGCATATTGCAAATCTTAAAAAATAACTATTCTTCTCTAAGATCATGTTTGTTAAAACATGAACACAACTCTTGAAACCATTTGTGAAATTAAAAATCAAAACCAAGAAATATATATATCGTACCACATGCTTAATTCCATAACGATCTGCCGAGGAAGCATATCTTCTGAAACCATCCGTCTCTTCTGTTGCAATAGTCACTGCTAACAAATCTGAAAACGTTAGTAATTGCAAAATAATAAATTGCTTTTAAGTACAAAACATTTCCCTTTGTTTGATTGTGCTTTACATGTACACATGATGTACAGTTATTACATGATCATGCTTAAAGACTGTATATGTACCATGTATATGCATACCACAGAAAGAACAACAAATATGACAATAAATTACATGCATGACATATTTAAACACATAGAAAATTGTGTCAATCTTTTATATATTGGTTAAAAAACAGGACTTTTTTCGAATACAAAAAACTGCCAGGAAATAGCTAGATTGCAGGATTTTGCACCAAATACCCAGAGCTGTTAAGGTTGTTTTGCAATACAATGTAGCCCCTCTGCAAAATTTCTGACTACAGGCCTGGTAATCACATGAAAAACTTTTAAATTACTTTCCAAACCTGTACGATATACATGTACATGTATGATATTCCACTTAGATGTTCAAATATAAAAAAATACATCTAACAACTTTGTCTTTAAAAATGGTTTCTCTATTTTAAAATATTTATTTGACAGCATAATTAAAAAGGATAACAATAAACATGAACAATGTAATGAACTGGACACAGTAATTCTATTTTGTTAGCCACTTTGACCCATTTTGCCTTGAAAGTGTTAAAAAACAAAGATATATTCTGTTGTCAAACTAATAGAAGCTATCAACAAGAAAATCAAATGAAAAAACATAATCAATAAAAAAAAATTCTGATTATTTGCAGAATTGCAGTTTTGGCCCAAGGCATGTAGGGCTTCAACATATTGGCCCAATTTTATATCAAAATGTCAAACACAGTATTTTTGAAGTAACTTTTGCTCAATTTCTAAGGCCACGACAAAATATAAATGTATATGTATGTCTAAGGTTAAATTGTGATCGGAAAGAGAGTACAATGTAGGAACACAGGAGAAAACAATGGATTTAACTGTGCTTGTCCCAAGATTGGAATAAAATTCACTAGGGTAGGCATTTTTTACCGATAAATTAAAGAAGGTTGAGTAATCTTAAACACAAATACAAATCTTTTTGGCCAAACAACAAACCCAACCAAAATGGAACAATTTTTTTTTCACATCATGCATATCTTGCAAAAATTGCCAGTTGACCCTATTTATCTGAAAAAATTCTCATCCTCTAAACTATTTTTTAATCCTTTGGCACTTTTTCTTACAGTTTGATATGTAAAAAATCAAAAGGTTATAAAAGATTGAAGAGACATTTGATACATCTGTCAAAAGAAATCACTTAAAAAATAAACAGAGTCAAAATCAGATTGAATATGACAAATCCCTGTCTGGTTGATTAGATTAAGGGTAAGAGAAATTCATAACCATGATAATGTGAAAGTACTTAGTAGAAATGAAATTCTAATGTCAAGCCCTGTAATGCTAACAGAAATCATTTGAATAATTTACAGTTATAAACTTGTGTTCAGTAATCAATCTTTAAAATATCAATCAAGATCGTACTTTGCCAGAAGAACCTTTTATAACATACATGTACTACTTCAATAGAGAGATACACTGTATCACATGCTAGCAAGGGCAATTGCTTCGGACCAAATCATAATTTTTGGGATCCTTTATTTTTTCCTGTATACATATGAACCATTTAGTTGTGAAATTTTCAAGACTTACCAACTTCAGAACTCAGCACGTTAACAAACTGGAATCCCAGGAAACAACAGAAGATTAAAATATTCATGACTTTTTGGTTTCATTTAATTCAGGTCTAATTAAATATATAACGTGCGTTCACAAATGACTGAAACAGCAGTATACGTGGCACGTTACACACAATTTCTTGAAGTGTCTTGCTGTTGAACTGAAACCTGATATCTCCTCACGTACGAAGTGCACTGACTTATTTTTATTTATGCCTGTTCGGGATTTTCATGACTTTCCATATCCTGACAGATACTTCCAAAGGTTCACCGACTGTCGCCCACAGTAAGAAAAAATCGATTGCGGTAATAATCTCCGAGAAATATCCATGTGATAGGAGATAATAAGATAAAAAAGATTAAACACATTGATTGCGAGATAAGAAGATAAGATAAAATTTATTCAGGGATGTATATAACAGAAACATACGTCCATGATTTATTTAAGAAAATCTTTAGGTTGTCCTTTAACCACAAAAGGAATTTGAAGATACCAAAGGGACGCGGACAGAAATCGTTAAGATTTCAGCACAAACTGAACACTTGTGTTGGGTGCCCTTGATGCCAAATAACTGAGACGATTATAGATTTGAGTCAGATGTATAAAGTAACTAAAAGCTGGGATTAAAAAGGTCTATTTATCCCAGCTAAAAGTGACTATCTTTTGATTTTAAAATAATTGAATAGAAAAAAGGCTCAATTTCGCCCTTATAATTTTACTAAAGTAACATACCCTAATGAATGTAATGGAGTGTTCATAGGGAAAGTTGATGCGGAATTTAAACCATGTAAACTCATGAAGATTTGGTGTCGGAATGTGGATGTGAATATTGTATTTAATTTGTTCGTTGTGCTACCGTTTTTACATTTGTGGTCACTTAAAATATTTTCCACACAAAAAGTTGCGTTGTCTCCGGCGCATCGCACGTGATAAGATTTGTCAATAACAGTTCCAGGATCGATGGTTCTCTTCGGGTACTCCGGCCTTCCCCCACCAGTAAAGCTGACCCCGTGATCTGACTGCATGAAATATTGTTCAAAGTGGCTTTAACAAACGAACCTAGAATATCTCAAACTTTTATGTATTTGGTAATACAAACCAAACAAATACAGGGGAAAATGATCATGTAACCTCTTTAAGACTTTGACGAATTTTGCAAAAATCCGTACGAGGCAGGAGCGGGTCACCTTCATGCGATCTCGCTTTTAGGATTTTTTCACGGACCAGGTTTAAAATATTCTGTCAGCACAAATTACGTAAGGGTTTGTTTTACAAATTCGTTTCGATCTTACTACATGGTCCCTCGTCACGCAGGTGATTATATCGAATCCAACAATATAAAAGATGTGGGCATCAACACTCGTATGCGTTCAGAACGTATTCCTAAATCTGCATTTGTTACGTTAAATTAAAACGCTGAACTGTGTGTAATTACCCTGTCCAAGCGTGTGATAACTTGACGTGCGTGACTTTTTTCAGATACGTCTTAACACGTCGCTATTCGTTGATGCATCGTTCCTTATAAGTTCTTATCGTTTGTAACAAGTTTTAGAACACTCAGACACTTTGGACACAAAAAATATTTTTGAACAAGTTCAAAAAGTATTTGTTTGACAAGCGCTTAGTTCTAACGTTTCATAAACGCTTTATTGTAAGTTTGGTGCGTTGGGATATCGCATATTGCAAGCTAGAAGGAAGTTTATCATATGTTGACATACGTCAACTCTGTAGATAACCATGATCTAGCGTTCCGCAGGCGCAAAGCCACGGACGTAAAACATTTGTTTAACGCGTATTATTTTCCATAACGTACAAAAAGATTTTGGGCGTGTTCAACGCAGTCAAAACGATATCAAAACGGTGCAAAACGTTCTCTTAAGTTGCTTAACCTTTTTTCAAACGAGAAGCCACCCACCAGTGACAGTCATATGTCGACAAATGTAGATGATTGCTGCTGCAAAATACAAAGCTGACGATATATTATTATGATCATTATTTTTATTTTTTTGCTATTACTATTAATATTCACTTCATAGCATGTTTCAATTAGATATCAACTGCTTAATTGATTAAATCTTCAGAACAAAATGGTCATGTACTATATTTTTGAAAATTTTTAATGATTTACTTGTTTATTGTCATTTAAAGTCCATTTCAGTTCATTTAAACATAGAAAATTGAAGCTGGAGAGTTTGATTGCATAAGGTAACAATAAAAGAAATTGTTTGTAGATACTTAATCGTCATATGTCCGTTACTAGGACATCAAATGTTTATTATGTTCGGTCAATTCTTCGCCGTTTTCCATAAAAAATAATTTGGTTTACTCATTTTTAGGGAAGTCAGTTAATTACGATTTAAAAGGCACATTTGTACATGCGGTCAACTTGAATGCAACTATACTACAATATTTTGCTATTCTACGCAATCTCTTCATAACTGAAAAAAATTATTAAGTCAAGGATTTCGTTACCACAGATTGATTTAAACATTTATCGATATAGAAAACCAACAACAAATACAATTGAAACTAATTCATGATACAACAAAAGTATCGACATCGAAAGAGTTTTGATCAAACAGGGGATTTACTTTCTAGAGAAACATTTGATTACATAAGTAGATAAATATAATATGCTTTGTGTGTTAAAAAAGTCTAAGGGTGGTTTCATTACTGCATTTTCTGAAATATAAAAACACTTGACAAAATGCACAAATATCTATGTGTCTTTCAAGACAATAAAGAACCAGTGCTGCATTTAAGACTTGTGCCATCTTGTTGAATTATTCTACAGATGAGAAGCCAAAGCCAAACTATAATTAAATGATACTTCTGTTGCATTCATATTCAACGCAAATTTATTTTAAAGTTGTTAGCACAAACTAATACAAAGCATATACTATTAGTCCTGAAAATGTCCTGAAATAATATTTTACCACTGTTCGAAAAAAGAATGGTGTTTATTCTTTATACTACTTTTGTAAGTTAATTGCAACAATAACTTTTGAAGTGTAAAACATTTGAAAGATGATTTAATGATCTGAATATCAATACTTAAGGCATCACCAATCTACATGGTGCTTGCAACGGAGTTGCATACTTTTGACTGAATTCTATGTTGAATCTTTTTTATTCCATAGCAGCTCATTAAACGGAACTTATATTAAGTTGTTTCGGTAGCTGGGTAACTTATTCTGTAGTTTTCTTTTAGTTTTCGTTGCTTTTTATTTTGTTGTGAATTTACGTGTGAAATGCGACGCATCATTGTCTGCTTCATTTTCTAATAATATTGAAGTAAAACAAGGGGAACCATTGTCCCATCTGTTGTTCTTATTTTTTATAAACGATATTGCCGAGGAGTTGCATGGATAATCAGTGTATAAATCCAAATGGATTTCTCGTTTATTTGATGCTTTTTGCAGACGATACCGTTTTGTTTGGAAAGTCTCCTGAATAACTTCGACTGTTATTAGACAAATTATTAAAATATTCTAAAAATGGAAAATTGAGGTGAATAGAGATAAAACAGAAGTGGTAGTTTTCCGAAAAGGCTGGCAACCTGTGAATTACACTTGGTTTTATGATAATACTGAGTTGAAAGTGGTGAATTCGTACGTATATTAAGGAGTTCTACTGCATTATAATGGAAAATTTCAACAAACTCAAAAAAGTCTACCGGAACAAGGTGGCATCCTTTAGCTTCTTTAATAAACACTTTAAAAATTATACATGTTTCTATTGAAGAACAGTGTGCTATGTTTGACAGTTTAGTTTCTTCCGTTCTTAGCTACGCATCTGAAGTGTGGGGTTTCCATCATGCAAAAGAAATAGAGTTTAAATTCATAATAAGTTTTGTAGATTTGTTTTAAAAGTACCTAAAAGTACACCTGTTTGTGGTATGATAGGAGACCTTGGTTATATGCCTATGTTTTTTACAAGAAAATAGAAATTAATCAAATATTGGTTGAAAATTGTCACAAATAAACCTATTAAATATTGTATATGATATTCATACACAATTGCTTGATGATTGCAACAGTGGCAAAGAAAATTGGGCAACACATATGGGTCTCTTACTGTTTCAATTAGGAATAAATTATTTGTGGTATACACAAGAAGATATTTAGTTTTAATGTTTTAAACGAATGTCTGCTAGACCAATTTTTTCGAAGTTGGCGTTCATCTGTTGAAAATTCAGAAAAGCTATGTGTTTACAAGTTAATTAAGACAGATTTTGTATAATGGAGGAATACCTCCACAAAGGCTTAAATGTTGGGTTACTATCAAACTTAAGATTTGGTACACTCAAACTAAAAAAAGAATTTGGTAGATTTATCAATCAACCTCGTAATGAAAGAATTTGTAATTATTGCAACATGAACAGTACTGAAACTGAATACCATTTTGTAATGGTATGTCCAGCATTTACACAATTAAGGTTGTTATTTCTGAAGATACTAGCTATTGTTCTTGGTCTAATATGCAAAAATTTTGTTCTCTTCTGAATGTCAAATCTAAAAAGGTTATGCACAATTTGATATGTTTTTTGTGTGAAAGCTGGATCGAAACTTAGATCTCATCTTTTGTCTTAGTACATAATTATTTACTATGAAATTTATAACTTCATAATTTTGTATTTGCTCTCTGCACTTAACCAGTATATATGAACAGTTATGCTTCTTATTGTTGAATTTTTGTTATTGCTTTAGCACACATGCATATATATGCCGATGCAATAAAATATATCTTATCTTAATATTGAGGCAAGATCAGAAACCTTTTATCTGGTGTTGAAGAGATAAGTAATAAAGGAAACTCAATATAATTTAAAAACGCCCACAGTTTCATGCACCATTCAAAGCGATTCTCATATTATATCATAGTTCTCGACATCCCCCCTCCAATCCCACAACAACCTTACCAAGTTCACTGTTTCCAATATATATATATTGTCTTGTTATTACTTAAATTATTTTCTAAGACTATGCGCATTTTGTATTTGCTTTTATTTATGGTTTTTTCTTTGCTATATGTATGTGTAATATTGCAATCTTTTTGAAGAAGGTGTATTATAAGTATAATATAACTGTATGGAGAGGATTTAACAAATTGAAATAACGTGTATCCAATCCCATTGTTCGTTTTTAACAATAAATATGTTTAAACTAAACTATTAACCCAAGGCCTAAGGAATTATTAATGAATGTTTCCTTTTAAATTTTAGAAATCATTTTGTTAAACATATTGTCACAAAATGAAAGGAGAAGGTCCAGTAAGGTTCGTTTTCAGCCCAAAAATTTGCACATTATAAAAACCTTAGTATAATATTATTTTAAAATGTTTGTTGAATAAAAAAATAAATGCTCTTAATATGCCCAGCTTTATTTTTGGGGTAAAACTGCATGTGCTTACTTTACTGACGCCATTAAATACTTAAATTTCCCAGAATGTTGAAAATGTTCATATTTTTGTTGATTTTTGGGAGGTTTTCGGCCCTTATTGTATTTGCCACATGTGTGTTACACCAAAATATTAACACATATGATGTAACTCATAAAACTACATAATATATATTAAACTTGAAGTGTAACAAAGATGCGGCCAACACTTAAATGGTCAAAAACAAGTAAAAATTTTACGTTTTTCAGCTAATTTGTCAGATTTTCCATTTGTATACCATTTTTAAACGGTTAAAATCACTAAATCTGACAGATTTTATCAAAAAGTTCAATAAAGTCATAAAGATATGATATTATAATTTGCAAAAAATGTAAAACATCGATTCTATAAACTTTTATTTTTGAGGCCTAAAACGGTCCTTATCGAACCTACTCCTTTTCCGACATAAAAAATAATTTTCTCTCTTTTCATTGTTTAGTTTTTGGGGGTAGAGCGTTGTCATCTCTGACAAATTTTAGGTTAATAAGTACATTTTCGAAAACAAATGCATAATGCGGGAAAACGAAAATAAAGAAATTATATCAAGTTTTTTTAGCAAACATTTAAAAGTAGGATTCGTAGTAGCAGTTTTTTTCTCTGGATTTAAGTTCCTATTTCGAATTGTTCGGATTTGAGTACATCTGATATTTGGTCACGGATATCCTTTGTTTAGTTCAAGTGCTGCTTGTGAGAGGTTACTCCTTGAAATACGTTCAATTTTCCTCTATTCACGCAACAATTTCAAATTTAGATTAGTTGCAACTTTTTCAATTTAAAAAATGGAAATTGCGGGAAAACTCCTTTAATGGTATGTTTATTTATTTAAACTCAATTTGTGATGAAATTTCACGAATTTATTTTTTAAGAATATAATTGATCAGAACTCGGGGAAGACATGCATTGGTTTGAAAGTTTTAGACATTCAGTGGATTAAATGTTGTAAAAAATAACTATCTGTCACCCAAGTTCTGTATGTTATGTCCTTGTCTACAATACTGATTTGGAGAGCTCAAAAAATGAAACAAAAACAGTAGATGGTTTTAATAATTAAAACGTTTACTGTAGAATCAGTATATAAAAAGGCCAAATTACGCACAACAAACATATGCATTTAATCGAAAAGCCTTCAACAATGGGCGACGATCCACAGCTTAAGACTAAATGTTTAATGAAGGTCCATTCAAACGTACTTTGTAACGATATAAGGCAAATTAAGCTAACACTGCAAATAAATAAATATACAAATAATATATGAAAAAAGAGATTGTAGTTTAAAGGGTCAAAACCCAAAACGCCTGCAATTCAGCATTCAACACCTTTTTATTCTTTTAACACGTTATCATCAATTGTTCAATAAACAAAATTAAAGGGAACCCACTACATGTACTTGTAGTTATCGTCTTTGTTTATGTTTCGAAGTAAATAAAAATCTGTATATCTGTCTATCGACCAAGACTCCGTCTTTTACTCATATATTTGCTCCCTCCCTGTGGTGAGGGTTTTATGATTGAAAATATAAATTAAATTTTAAGTTTTGAAAGCGTATAGTATCAAGAGTGTCCTCTTGTTATACCCGAGAAATTCGATAGGAATAATATAGTTAGAAATAAAGTATATAACACAATTACCGAACAAATCAAAGTCCATAAGACATACGGCAAAATAGGTATCACACC
>JAULBM010225719.1:0-17095 GCA_032357055.1 Geukensia granosissima
TAAAATTCTACTGTCACTTGGTGGGTGGCTGTCTCATGGACAATCATGCCACATCTCCTATTTTTATATTTTAAACTCATGTAGGAGAAAAAAAACCACAAAATCGTTTGACAAAGTTTATTGCAAATGCACTCTGTTTCGGATATAAACGTCGTTTTCAATACTACATACGGCCCATTTATGTCTATTCTAGTATTTTCAATGAAGATTATTTATAATAAGTAATGCTGTACATCTATATCATGGGAGGTAACTACTCTCAAATTGAGGTTTATAGGTGCCTTTCGTATTTTGAAAACGCACTCCATTCATATATTTCCTCGACATGGAAATCATACTAATTATATATTTTTCTTTCAAAACTGATTACCATATCTACAGTATGTGGTACTATAATAGTAAAATCACGCTATCAGCTGCAGTAGCCCGCTCCCCATGATATACAATGCAAAACTCGAGATATGTTTTCCGGAGCATTCATCCGGTTACTGTCACTGAAACGTCATTCTGTCGTATTAATTTAATATGGATCTTAGTATAAGCGTAATTTTCCTTCAATACAAAAACCACATACGAGCATTATTTTTCAGAATAATAAAAATAGACCGTAAACATACATATGCCTGTGAATTGTTTCATAATAAGTCTACAACTAATTAAAACTATAGGATATTTTTTTAATTCTCGAAATTTTGTAAAACATTTTAAGGTCTTGTAAACTTGTGCAAAATAAATGTTGATCCACTTCTCTCCCATTAAACAACATGGTTCCATTCAGTTTTACCCTGTTTTGGGAACACAAATATACGTGCTGCCGGCTAGAGAGGTTTAATTATGTGTCTTATTAAGATCGTCTAGCCATAATAAATGCCGCTGAAGAAGAATGAATTGATCGGTGGAAAGCTCCGGAAACCATAACTTGAGTTGTTATATTATTCCTTATTTTGAGGTGGTGGTTTCACATAAAAATTGTTGTCCTGTTTACCATTACTAAACCATATATTAATGTATATTTTCAGGTTTGCAGAAATAGTTGTATTAATTCATTTTGTTCTGTTAATCATACTGTGGTTTAGCAGAAAGCCTCCCTACGTAGATGGCTGGGGATCATGGTTCCGATCAGGGTAAATATAGTTAGAAACTACTATTGATACCTGTAAGTGATAAATGAATTTCTGTCCGGTCACGATTTGTCCATATTTAAATGAAGGAAGCAAATCCGGGAAAAGGTGCGAAGTCGACAGATACAGCGATCTCAAGAACATTAACATAGTTAACTTAAAAAAAAACTAAAAACAAACATACAACTATGAACAATGTTGACCTTTCCAAAACACCTGGATGAACTTAGGTGGTCCGGAAGGATAAGCAGTTCGTTCCTCTTTTAGTTCTGTCCTCTCCTTGCGTACCTTCATCCAACTGCAATATGGCCAGGACGTCTGCATCTCCACCATATTATTTTTTTGTATTTATATCTGAAGGGCGTTAAATTATTGTCTCATTAGTTGTTTGGAACAATCTTCTGCAATAATCAATCTTTTTGTTCAATTTATTATTGGGTATATATATCAGACCATATTTTTTTCTCTCTCATTAAAATATTATTGATTTTGCGAAAAATAGCAACATTTTTGGTTTTCTCAGGTCACAGCTATATCAAGATACCGTTCTGCATGGGAGACATCTCATACAAACGGGTTACGAAAAGCGGGAACTTTTACTTTTGATTTATAAATTATTTAAGTTACGTTACCATTAAAGGGGGTACACAACACCCTGTAAAACTCATCTAAACGTTTTAATCAAGTAGCATTTAATATTAAAATCAATGCATCTCAGTGATCAAATTTTTTGATGATGAAATTATTATATATCTATTGAAATAACTCTAGGGAAATGTGTGGTTCAAATTTCTTGAAATTTTCATGTTTTCCTTTTTTCATCAAAATAAATGTCTAAACAAAATATAAAGAAAAATAAACGAGTGGAATTTATTTAATTGATGGTGTAAAGTATCCCTTAAGTTGGCTTAGTAATCCCGTTTATGAGTAAAGATCTGCAATAGCAGTCTGTAATAAAGACATTCTTGCTGTATTTATGTATTTCAAAATATCATATGCAGCATTAGAATTAAAAAAAAGTGAAAGCCAAATCCAGAGGTACAACGTCTATCATGTACAAACAGGAATGAGGTCAACCATATTATCAAGAGGGTGGTTTTTTAAATAAATACCACATTTATGTAAACACTTTTTGATAAATTTTATGTCAGACAAGTCTGAGAACTGGCAAATGACCCAGTGGATCTCCTTTGCAGTGGTTTCAACATAGATGTTTACCAATGTTGTAAATCAATTTCGCTACGCTGTGTACGTATTATATGTCTTATACATGTGTAAAAGCTGTAATGCTCCCTATGAGGCACCATAATTGGCATAACAAAGAAATAGCACTACTGATTACTGTTTGACATGCCCGTTTAGTATACAAAAATAATTCATATAATGAGTGACCTTTTTGCTTTATGTCAAGCATGTTTTATCATTACAGTTTTGAAATTAATGTCACGAAATGCTAAATTATCTTTTAATCTTTTTATGTTATAAGGTACATCACAGATTCAGCGTCAGCCATCATCATTGTTACGTCTATGTTCGTATGTCCGTCCGTTCGTCCTGCAGTTTTATGCTTTAGAAAAACCAGAGGTAATTAACGATAAAAACACATAAGTTGTGACAAATATTTGCCTTTTGGCAATTTTACGAAAGTGCAGTTTTTATCCGGTGTAAGATTTTACCAGCATGCAGTTCTCGTTGTATGTTTTAATCATTTAAATAAAAAAGCTTTTATTTATAAGCTAATCTATCGTGTTGTTTCTCTTCTAGGATTTCCAAAAGATGACAGACCCCATAAACCAGTACCGCCTATTTTGGATTGGAATACAGTAGAGAAGAAGTTCCCATGGGGTGTTTTACTGCTCATAGGAGGAGGCTTTGCACTTGCAGATGCTTGTGAGGTAGAACACTGTTGCAATATTTTTCTGGTATACCCATTTCAATGTTCATATTCACAAGCACCTTTAAACATGAAACATTTATAATGAACATAGGTGAGTTGATTCTGAATATATATAATTATGTCCATATACATTAATATTTCACACTCAATTTAAAATTCGATATTAAATATTATGTAAAGTACTACAATAAATATATCACACCTTATTCAATTTATCCATATTACGACTAGGGCGTACTGTTAGAAGAGTACAACGCCTATAATTATGGGTGGGTCACCAGAATGTACAGTTGCACCCTCAAAACAAAAACAAAAATGTTGAATTCATATCTTAAACTGAAAATATTGAAAGGTCTCAAAATGTATTGCACTTAGTAGTTGTCCCTGCCGTCGGATTTGGCTTTCCAATTTGGAATTGTTTTGATTTGAGTGTTTGTTTTGCTACGGTTGGATCTTGGACTTCCTACGTTTTTTTTTTTCTAATGCTACTGACGAGAGGTTACTTCTTGAAATGTACATATAGGATGCCTTAGTTCTCCATTTTTATTCGACATTGGTAATTTTGTATTTATGATGCTTCTAAATCTTAATATCCAGAATCCGTTTTTTTAGCCTTTGATTTTTACACTAATATTTATAGAAATTATGTCAAATGTCATATAACCTAAAGTACATTTAATTAAAGCTGGACGTGGCGTTAAGCAACAATCAATCAATCAATCAATCAATCAATCAATTAAAGCTGATACAACAAACATTTTGATACAGAAATCAGGACTATCCAAGTGGATTGGATCTCATTTAGAATCATTCAAAGATATGGAAACATGGTTGATGGTTTTACTGTTGACCACACTGGTGGCAGTCTGTACAGAAGTAACGAGCAATACAGCGACCATAACACTACTTCTTCCGATTCTAGGAGATCTGGTAATTCACATTAGAGTCACAAATAAATGTAGACTGATTTAAATGATGCAGTTAACTTGTCTTTTAATATTTAACCCAAATGGAAATTCGACTTCCACATATATGTTGGCGCGTTGAAGTTCCTAAGTCCATAATAGCACCCTGCCCCAGACTGTCAATACAAAATTCGACCAAACTTTCATGTTGTCCTGCATTTTTTACATTATTTAAACGGTTATCGGCATTCATTATAGTATAAAATCTATTACACTGCCAACTCACTCATAAACTGTATACAGTCCGAAAGAATTAATGCAAAATTTGTAAATAAAAGGTTTAATTTAAACATCAATTAATTCCGTAAAAATAGATTTTGTTACTTATTATTCCAGTTAATTAGTAAATTTTTTGAAAGTAATGCTACAGTTTAACTCCAATCGAAGATCTATTTTGAATAAGTACTAATTTAGTCTCATGACGTCATCACCATTCGTTTATGATGTGTTAACTTTTGCTTTGTCATGGTACTTCCCAAGAAAGATAGCATTATTGTCATATTGGAACTATTACGTCTAGAGCTGTTTTTTTTTCATTTGGTCCATGATGTAACAAAAAATTCATAAATCTTTATTGCATGATCTTTCTATTTTGAACCCCCCAAAAATTCAGAAAAGTGCTTTATATGTAGTTAAATGTGCCTTTTGATTGTATTAAGTAAACATCTAATGTAATTTGTGTTTTTCTGGCATATGTCCATTTTCTTCTCTTAAATGTCAAACGTGGAAACTATGCCGAAAAAGATATACTAAGTAGGTGCTAGCAAAGAGTCGTTCATTCACGTTTTTGGCCAAGGGCTTCGGCTATAACAATGAAGTGACTAATATATATTCCATATCGTTTGTAATGAAAATTTTTATTTTGCAGTGTTTTAGTTAAATTGGTTTATAAGCGCTCACATGGCACGTAGAAATTTCTTAAAATGTGAAAATCAAAAGAAATTACTTAATTTGATACAATTTGTCAGTTTTATATTGATCGCACAAAACATCAGAATCAAACTTTGCAAAATTAAAGATCTATCAAGTACAAATATCATCGTGTGTACGCTAATATCTATTTTGATCAAAACACCTCTACAAATCTGGTATTTTTACAGAAAAATAATACATTGTTGTTGAAATAGTCAAAAGTGCTTGCTCGGAAAGATGACATTTACAAGTTTTGAATTATTAAGCACTAGTTAATTTAAATCATACAGGAGGTGATTCATCTTTATCAAAATGCACCAAACTTATACTTGTTTAAAGTCAGGGACTGTTCCAGGGGTACATAACCAGCCTTTGTTTGCCATTTAAGCAATGCACTTTTGAGATAAAAAGAAATAGCATATAATGTACATGAAAACTACCATTTGCAAGAGCTATCGTTCTTGATTTAGTTGATTTCTTAGAGATATAAATGTATGATTTCCTCTAATGTACAAGCCTTGACTGTGAAACAGCTGTTATCGTATTACCATATGAGGTAATGAAGTCTGAAAAATCAACTACAGATGGGTGTTTTTTTACACCATGTATCACTTCACCATTGATATTGCATGAATTTTATGAAGACTGCTACTTTAAAGACTTTATTTAAACAGTATTTTCACAACTTATTTTTGTGTTATAAAATCTTACAAATTTGGTCAAATATGGACTAATCTTACCTTATCCTTTATCATATATATCAAGCTGGTTATGCTTTGACGACCGATGACATTCTTTATTTTATTCCATTATTCTTTATTTATGTTATTCAAAAACTATAAAGTATCATTTCAAAAAAGTCTTTCTTATTGAATATTGTTTGCAAAACTTTATTCCACGATGTTTTCCGAGCTTATTTGCATAAATGCTGTCCATTAAGGCTTAAGGAATAAAGGATTTGATGACCACAAATATTTTATTGAATATGAGACTTTTTACTTTCGTTTAATATTATCTATTATTCTTTTTTTATCTGAGCAACGTCCTATCAACTGAAATCATGTCTAATACAAATTTCGTTTTACCTGCATTTGGGAGTTTTATGTTATTCTATTAATTTTCGTTTTCTTGTCATGAGTGAACTGAATAATATTTTTCTCTGTTATGCAAAAATATCATTTTGTTCGTTCTGTTAAATCGATCCAATAAATTCCATAGAAATTTTTTGCAGGCTATTCGTTTACAGCTTAATCCTTTGTATCTAATGCTACCATGTGCCATCGCAACTTCATTTGCATTCATGCTTCCAGTTGCGACACCGCCTAATGCTATTGTATTTGCTACTGGATATATAACTGTTAAAGATATGGTAAGTCAACTGTCAATGTTTATATCCTAGTAGATGCATACAGAGTGTATATTTCTAAATCGATACGCTATTCCAGGGCTTGTGCTTCCTAGCAGGAATTTATTGATAGAGGGTTGCAGCTGATAAAAATGCTACTAAACCAGGGCTTTCTCAGGGAAAGATTAGAGTCATCACTCCGGAAATTTTTTGGTCGCCATCATGATTTGGTTGACCAGAACAAAATATCCATTTCACAAATGACAATGGATATCTTTCCAATGTGGTGATTACAAATCCCTTCGTATACGTTTTGTGACTAACATCGATTTGGACTATACATCGGCTTTGTCTACTGAGTTTTACGACAGGTGCCACCACTAGTAGAGCAGGAGTTGCTTACCTTTCCGAAGAACTGAACTCATCCTGGCTTTTGTAGGATTTAGATTCCCCAACTTTGGTCTTGTCTGTCCTGTGATTTAACGATTTCTGTCTGCCCCTTTGGTATCTTCGAATTCATTTTTCGAAACAATACAGAAGTGACGGTGAGGTGCAGAAAGATACAGTTTACATCTTTCTAATTTAAAAAATTCCCTGGATAATTGTCTTTATTTAATTTTTTTAATCGGCATTCATTATGTTATGAACAGTATTTTGCATTTGGTCCTTGAATGTTTCCCGAAATTCATAAAGTTTGACTGATCTTCCGAGTTTAGCCCCTAGCTTTTCAGATAAAGGTTAATCCAGAAAAACGCAGTTAAAGTCTTTTGAATATTTGCTATAAACGTATGTAAGATATGGATCGTATCTTTCTGGCATTTATTCCATATTCCTGTTTTAAAATAGAAACTGGCTCGGAAAACCAACAAACTTAAAATGGTGCTATCCAGACAGAGGGTGAACCCAAAAACTAGTAAATCAAATTCAATATTTCAAGACCAATAGACAAAAACTATCAATTTGCAGTAAAATAGGGCAATGAATTGTCAACCATAGGTGATTGGATATCGAACTTTTACTGTAATTGCGTTCTAGCTATGACGCTTGCCTAGAACAGCTTCCGGATGTATGAACATAGACAACACAATAGATCTGACATCATACTTAATTTCCTTTAGATAATTTTTGTTTAAAAATATATTATTTTCAACCAACTTATTTTACTGACCATGTCGTCAAATATTAGTAAAAGTTCTTTTTAAACTTGTATTATATTTTCTGTAATTGTTAGCTTAATATTTAATTTTTTTATGAATTGATAATGTCAGTGTATTGTAGTCTAATTTTAGTGAAAATAAGTTTAAAGTTCATGTTTTATGAAAATAGAAAATGTTAGAACAAATTATTTAATTGCTGTTGATGATTTCATTTATTTTGTAGGCGTCTGCGGGGCTTATGGTAAACGTTATATGTATTCTAGTACTAAATGTAGCAGCTAACACATGGGGAATGGCATATTTTCATCTTGATGTTGCTCCTCCTGAGTTTATAACTGGTCATAACACAACAGTGAATTATACAGCTACAACGTTGAGTTCATGATACTTTATATTGGATCTGATTAATATTTTAATGCCTTATTATATTTTTTTTTATTTCTGAAAAGTGTAATGTTAGTTTAGGTTATAAAATGTAAAAATGTATTTTTATTGTATTTATATGCCAGTGTTGTAATTAATTTCAGCAATATTTTTTCATGTTTATCCCGGTTTAGAAAACCATTTTTAAAAATTCCAAAATATTCTGCAAAAGTTTATTATTTCATAATGATTTCTTGAAAAACTTTCTTAAATAATTGTTGAAACTTGAGCAAAAAATCTTGGTAAACATAAATTTAAAGCTTGGCAATGTTTGATATATTACCCAAAATCGAACAAATATATTATTTCAATCTTTGTTTCTGAAATAGGTTAAGATCCGAAATATGGGATTTCAAAGAGTCAATTTGAAGCGAATGTATCAAGTTAAGTTTAATCCAATGCGTGGTTTTCGAGAATTGGTATGTATACTATACCATAGGAAGATATCAGAAAAGAAGTCCCTGTTGTCGATAACTTATCTTACTTATTAGAACCGAGTTCACATTTTTGTAAGGACCATAACCGCCATGTTCGTTTACAATTCATTCAGTGGTTCTTAGAAGAATTCATAGGTTTTATTCCACGGTTTCATACGTGTGTGTATAACAAACTATGTTCAATTATTGATGCCCTTCATAATTAAATGATGGCCATCAAAGCAAAAACACAAAACATTTTTGTGTTAGTCGTTGCAGAATTGGTAAGTCTTTCTGATCTTACTAAAAATGTAATCCAGTTGGTGTCTTTGTTTTTCGAGTGTTACTTATTTGGTCGATTGTTGTTACAGTTGAATATTATCACATTTTATTTCACGGGTCTTTTGTAGCTTTCTATATGGTGTTGACTATTGTCCGTTTTTGAAGTTCTTAAGGCAATCTGTAAATCTTTAATTCATGCGTTTTGGATGACTGTCTCCTAGACAATCATACCACAGTCACACTACCGACACAGATAAAGTTAAGGCCCCTGCTGAATATTTGAAAGTCTCAGCCATGTATCGGTTACCTAAATTACACAAGAAACCCTTCAAATACCGTTTAATCTCAGCGTAAAAAAAATTAAAAACTAAAATTTCTGTTATTTTGACTTAAGCCCTTACCATCAACAAACGTTGACACTTACTATTTGAGCCATTTATAATACATTTCCCATATTAAACAGAAAATTTCTCATCGAGAGGGCATTTCATAAAACAGATCAAAAATACATTTGCTGTAACGTTTATCGACCATCATTCTCGGATGAAAAATGTTTCTAAAAAGGAATTCGAAGTTACCAAAGGGGAAGACAGAAATCGTTAAGTCGGAAGACAGACAAGACAATGGCCAATAAAATGAAACGAAAGACAAACACAGAACACACAACACTACACTGAAAACTATAGCTGGAGTAACACAACCCCTACAAAAACCAGGATGAGTTCAGGTGCTCCGGAAGGGTAAGAAGATACACCTACTGGATTTTTGAAGAGATGACAAATTCAATCAGTTTTCTTCTTGACAATATTTGTATAAGTTTTAGCGATAAAATTTATCGACAGGTGGTAGGAATTCCTATGATTACCAACTGTGCCCCAATTGCAGACATTCCTTTACTGTTAGCAATCCCGGTTTATGACCAAACTCCACAAAGATCCTTCTAAATCAATAGATAAATTTAATAATACTAATCGCTATCTTGATGATGTTTTTGCAGTTATTAATCCAGACTTATCCAAATACGTCACTACAAGTTACCCCTAGAGTGCTTTCTTTAAATGACCTTATCATGACAACAGCAGTTGTCCTATTCTGAATTTAAAGGTTTCTGTTCCACAATGTAAAAATCTGTAATCCGATCGATGTCGTCGTGTTTATGTTTAAATGTTACTTGTTTTAAATTGTTTACTTATCAGGGCGATAGTTGTTACATTTTAATTATCACTTATTTTTGGGCCTTTTACAGCTCGCCGTAGGGTGTGGATATGGGTACATTATTGAAGGCCTTAGGACAAACTGTAAATATTTGATATCAACAAATTGTGTATGGTTGTCTCATAGCGTATCATACCATATCTCTTTTTTCTATACTAAACTAAACTTTGGCCGATTCATAATTTTATATACAATCTTTGAATTTGTCTTATGAAAGAGGTATAAAAAACAATTTATCCACCCAATGCACATCTTAAATATAATAACGTTGAATAAAAATACAGTCAGCTGTCGAAACGGTCATAATAATCTTTCAGTGTGGTCAGATCATTCATATCCTGTAAATGGAGGACAACATTGTATTACCCCCCTTGTTTTAGCCTTGATGTCGAATTCGCTTTCATTCACCATTTTTGTCTTTTACGCAGCTCATTATTTTGTACCAACGATTGTTGTGGTAAAATTCAGATTCATGGTGTAAACGTTATTAAGTAATAATTTCACATATGAAACCATGAAGATGTAACATTCTTTCATTTTCATGTATGTAGCTGGCGTTTCTTCTCCAGAAGGATAATTTTGGTGTACATAAATAAGCTTATAAATATTTTTTTTCTTTTGAGTACTTTTGTACCGGCCGTTTCATACCGTATTGCTCATGCAATACTTTAATATATATATTCGTTCATCGGTATCTTTCCCACCTTTTCAGCAAACGTGTTAATAATTTCAATTGTAAATCCGTAAAAAGGTCATGCTAATACATACATGATACTACACTAGACTTTAAAATCTGCAATCTATATTTAATTTGGTCTGCAACACCCCTTTCTCTGTTTGTAAAAGATTTAATTAAAACAATTTACTGTGAAGTTCTGATTAATCCTTTCAATGTTTGGTCTTTATTAGACCAGTCAATCTACGCAAATACTAGTATTCTGGCATTTTGACAAATACTTTTCTATACGTCCCAATCCCTGTAAGTCATATTGGTGACTTTATATTAATATCTTTTAAATATAATTAAAATAAGTCCGAAAATGAGGTATGGGTTAAATGTCAGAGATACTACACTCTCGTGAAACATCTGAATCACCGAAGATAAATTATTGTACGGTGCCCATTGGTCGCTATAATCCATTTGAGATCTATAAAACCTTGAAAAAAAATTAATTAAAATTTCATTTTTTAATATTTTTTTCCAATTTTTTCAACATTCGCAATAGGTAAGATATATAAACTCTGACAATTTTTGGCAAATTTTTTGCACTTTTTTAAAAAATGTGGTCCATTAGGTCTCTATACAAATTAATTCTATAAGTAGCATTATTTGCAGAGGGAATGACTTTGTTGCATGGAACAATTCAGGTGAAAATACCTATACCACCTGATATCATAATTTGAATATCAAAAGAAGATGTTTTACCAGTGTCCAAGCTGGGCTATTGAAAGAGGCTACATAATAGATGCATGCTTTTTTCAAGAGTGACATAAAGGAGAAAAAATGAGGCCTTATGAAGGTATACAAAGACCTTTTAATATAAATGAAACATCTTAGTAATTACAATAAAAAGTTGATATTTTAAATGACATTTATTTGAAATTAAAATCTTATTTCAACATATAATTTGCAGACTAGAATTAGCATTAAATAATTTTGAATACCCTTAATTTTGTAGTAAAGTTTAGTTTTTAATTTTCTCCCTTAATTACTCCACATGGTACATGTAGGCTACATGTATTAGAATTAAGATGCCAGCAAAAACATAAAAGAGGAAATTTATTTATGAGGTTTCTGATTATTTTGAAGGTTGGTCAATACCAATTTATATCTTATTGGTCATAATATTCAAAACTTATTGTCACATGGTACAGTGAAATATACATTTAGCACATTGCATTTGTTGTTGTTTATACTTCTATTGGCCATTCTCACTCCCTCCTAAAAAATTACAACTTTAAGTATTAATTAACAAAGAAACCTAATGAACAATTTTATTTTTTGAATAAATGCAGAAAATATGCCAAAAATTGTCAGAGTTCGTATACCTTAGCTATTGAGAATGCAGAAAAAAATTAGGAAAAACATCAAGAAATGGATTTTTAAATAATTTTTTTCAAGGTTTTATATATCTCAAATGGACAATAATTTCAAATGTTTTGAGAGATGCAATTACTATAATTGTTACGACAAATATTACATATATTCTAATTTCATACATTAGCCGTGTCCATGAATATTTTGGAGTCCTTCTAGGTCTTTGATTTTGACATTGACAAGTGGATATATACAATTTCTTAATTGTGAAAATTTAAGTAGTAATGGTGATTTACCAGACAGCATTCGTGTTCTTATTAGAATTAAGGGTTTTAAGCATCTATAAATTTCTGAATTGATATTTCAGTTTTGATCTGCTAATCGTTTTTTTTAAATATACTTGTTGGTGTGATAATTGGTTTGCTGCCCATGTATTTTAATTTGTTTCCTGTCTTCTGATTTCTCTCATTTCTTTTTTTTAATTTTGACCCACTTGCCCCTGTATAATATTGCCATCGAAACATAAAGCCTCTGAGTTTTCTGTGCATTTAAATATATTATTTCATGCACTTACTATAAGAAATCCATTTTCGTTGTTAATTAAGCAAAATTATGTGTTTTTATAGCCAATAAAATCTCCAACTGTTGAAGGTTATAAATTTAAAAACATACAGCTTTTCCTCGAGATATAAAATATTAAAATTCCATTACGATTATAAGGTGTTCTATAGAGGAACCAATTAATCCTATCGATTCTTTTGATTACTGAAATATGCACTTGGCTAGGGTACGTTTTGGCATAAAAAAACTCCTTGAAATTCAATTATTTTTGTTCAATATCCATCGTTTAACAACAGAAAGTGCAATGACCCTTGGTCGACAATAAGACCAACCAATAAAAATTTGAAAGTATCAATATACTTTTTGTGTTATTTCATTTACAAAATTTACATATTAAACTTATTGACAACTTCAGTTTAAGACACTATTTTACTAAAATCGTTTTCTCGTAACAAATGAAAAATTGTGAAAAACATCAGCAACAATAGGATGAAAGAAAAGGTGTAACAGAATCAAACTATATCCGAATAATTTGCTAAATATATATACTTTTTTCTTTTGTGAATAGATTCTCTGTGCAATGCCTAACAAAAGATAATGACTGTCAATTAAGCATTAAGTCTTACGCCAAATTTGATTCTCATTTACAAACTTAAAGCAAAATTAACTAGTACGATTATATGTGGTGACTTTAAGTTGAAATTTTTATTATTTTTGTCATGTTTCATTCCTATTATTTGATGGCATAACCGTTAACTGCAAACTGTCATTTAAATATGTTAGTCTGTCATCACTTACATAACTTCCTTTGATACATGTACGCTGTTTGGTATTTGCTCTTCGGAATCAGTAGGATATAGACATCATGTCAGGAATAAACAAGAACAAACTTGGGAGCAATACAAATTGTAAGTATTTATATTAACAATTAGACACTAGCTGAAATGGATATATAATAACAATAACAATTGAATGCTTTGAAAGGATTATTTATTGATATGTAGAATTATGACATTAAGAAATTTAAACCGAATGTCTATATGGAAGATGTATGGTTTGGGTAACTCGTGCGATCCAGAGACATACCCTAATTTTCTTTCTTTGCTTCATTAATGGCTGTAATTTCATTTTGAAGTTGTTGCCTAAATTAAAAATAAAGTAACTTGTCTTAAAGACGCCATTCCTAGACGTGTAAATAATGGTTTTGCATTTCTGATGCCATGCTTTGGGTCCAACATTTTATAATATTTGTTTTCTATGTATACTGTTTTTCTGATTTGTTATTTTTACTAAAATTCAAAGCACTGAAAATTAGGAAAGGCTTCAAAATGTATCGCTCTTAGAAGTTGTCCCTGTCGTCGGATTTGGCTTCCTGTTTCGATTTATTTGGATTTTAGTGTTTCTTTTGCTTTGTTTTGGAGTTTTGATTTCCTTTGTTACGGTTCTAATGCTACTGATGAGCGCTTACTCCATGAAATGTTCATATAGCATACACTTAAAGCTTTCCACATTTATTCAACGTTGGTAATTTTGCATTTTTAGGATAATTTTGGAGCGATTTTTTTTACGTTTTCATTCATTTGCCTATTCCGATGATCTGTCCTTCTTTTCCAGCGATTTAATGCTTGTTTTTACTACTTGTTTATCTTTATTGATGTTGGCGTGATAAGGTTTCTGAATAATGCATCTGGTCTCGTTGTTTTTTGTTTTGTTTTGACTGTTAAACTTTTAATTTTTATCTGGTTACTCGGTATATTAATTCTATCTTAATAGGTTTTACATTAACTTCAAATGTTATTCTTGCATTAAATATTGGTAACGTATTACTTTTTTGCAGGATATTGAGTCATAGTCTGACATATATTTTAAAAATTGTTTTAACAATGACGTTAACCAGAAAAGTTTTTGTTTTAATAGAAGCATGACTTGTCATAATGGCATTATCCTTGTCTATCAGGATGACCATCAGATCGATTAAGATAAAAGTTTTGCGGCAAACACTAATTTGAATTTTGATGTTGTCGTTTTATAGCTGACGTTCCAGTAAATTGAACAAATTTACAATATATTACTTCGGTAAAGTGTTTATTTAATTGTCACATGTGAATGTAAATGTAAAGTTAACTTTAATACAATGGAAGCTACTATAACGGTTAATAATAAAAAGACATATTTCCCCAAGTAGTAACCATATAAAGAATTTTAATGAAATAATAAAACGAACGTTTGCACGCGGTTAGCTTAAGTATTTCTGTTAATGGGCCCCTGTTAATAGGGTTGGTTTGCTTGTATATATATGTGTTGGTTTAAAATGTATTACTTGTTTATTGTTGTGATGTTAATATATTTACAGTTATTCATCAACACAATTTGACAAATATACTTTTGAAATATTAAGTCACAGATTTTGATTAATTTTACTTAGAGAAGTCAATAAGACATATTTATAATAGAATAAGTTTGTTTATGTTCTTTTATTAAGGTCAAAGCATATGGACATAAAAATGTGAAAATATTTGTTTGCCATAGCAACTTTTAGAGAGTTTTTTGTACATTTTAATCATTCGCATGGAGTCATTGTCTAAAACACGAAATACTCTTTTTGTATGTATGGTCATACTACTTGATACGTTAAAGTAAATTTACGGATATGAATGATCTAGTATGAAATATATTAGGTCACTTTCATTTTAATACAGATTATATTTCCTGCTTTTGAGAGAGAGAAAGAAAGAGAAAGAGAGAAAAGTTAAACCTGAGTGGAATATAAATACAAATACAAAATCCAGTTTTTATAACGTCAGCCAGCCAAATAGACCTATGATGCACTCGTCTTAATTGTAAATAAATTTAACCTAGACTTTAAATTCAAGCATGTAAATGAGTGTTTTGTTTTCATTTACAGAATGAAATACATAATAGTTAGGTGATCAAGAAATTACAATTCTTATGTCTTATTCGATCACTGTCTTTGATGAAGTTTGTCACAGGTTTGCAAAGTTTATGGTTTGATAAAAGCTTTCATAATTTATCAGTGTCAGATAGTCCAGAAATATCACGGAAAGTGAGTTGAATATCATCAAAAAGTTTGTTTCTTCTGTCTGTGTGAATCTCATCTTCAACTGCTCGTGTGTCGCACTGCTTACAAGTTCTTTGCTCGATTGCGCTATTTCGACTTCGTCCATTTCAAAGGGAAATGTGCAAAACGCATTCTTAAAACTAAGATCTCTGACTTCTGGTTAGGCAAAGCTGAAGGAAAGGTTCGGTTTTGAATTCTGTTTGAACAGTTTCATGTTATGAGTTTAGGCATTTACTTTTCATACGATCGCAAAAATGAAATTCAGTGTTCTATATCTTATACGACCGCAAAAAATTGCAGTCGTGTTGTGCCATGGTGCTGTTGTCGTCGCCGTTGGTGTTAGTGTCCCTTATACAAGTTGCTTTCCACACGATTACTATAATCCTAGTTAATCGATTCTAACGTATTTCAAAAAGAGTGTCTTTGTGAGACTTGATAAATCTGACACAACATCGTTCGGCGGGTTTTGCGACGGGTATCGGAAGTATACACAAATCATTTTAAAAATCCTGGTTTTACAAAGCATCAGTTATATGCAAAGTCGCTGCGAAATTCCTGATTTATTATCTATTCCGTAATGTGCCTTGAATGTTCAATCACACAACATATATACAAAATTCCGTTATTTACAATTAAAAAAAAACGGGTGGACACCGCTACTCCATTAGTCCTCCATTAAAAAAATTGTGATTTAAAGATTAATTGAAATTGTCTAATCAAAGTTTAGAATTTCTAATCTAAAATGACATGACACCTGAAAGAATACCGATTAAAATAATGCCTAAATCGAGTGGGATTAACTTTATCACTGATATGTTGACAACTAAGAAAATAATAATAGAAAATAATTAATGCTAGTTGCTCCTATAAAATATGAACAGAATGATGTAGGGTCCTTGTTAAAGGCCTTGTTGAGACCTCTACATTTGTAAATTTCCTTTGTTTTTCTAGTGGTTGGAGTGAAGTCGGTCTGATATTCTTTTCCTTATAACATTTCTATTTTCATATGATTTGTTATATATTTTATTAATTTTAGTTATACTAGGGAAGAAACGTAGCTTTATAGCGATAAAGCTGTTTCAGAGGGTATGCGTACGATCAGAACCATTTGTGTGTGTCTATTAATTATAACATTGAAGATGAAAGAAACCTAAATTTTATAGAATGAATTTTACATAGATTTTATTGATATAAGTCTCTCAATATGCTAATTCATAATATTAAAATGAAATAATTTTTGTTTGCCTATTTTCAGAAAGTTTTCGAAATGTTTAGGTTCTTTTTAACACCAACGTCAAAAGTTTGACTATAGTAAAATCGAAGCAAGTTTATTTATTGACAAAATAATTTCATACACAAAATGTGCCAAAAAATATCCATTTTCTGTGTTCATGGTTTGCTAATGACAGCCAAGGAACCAAACTAATCCCAAAAACCTGTAGTATTTTAAAGAAAAAATATAAACACCTTGAATTGGATTTATTATTAATGTTTTAAAATCATAGTTGATTGTTATATGCATACCGACTAAAATCATCTTATCGGCATTCATAGACGTACATCCAGAAAATGGTCGGGCGCTGATTCCTAAGGAATGTTATAACACAAGAAACCAGAGGCTCCCAGGAGCCTGTCATCGCTCACCTGTCATACAGTTTCCAACATAACGTTTGCATTAAAACCA
>JAULBM010225830.1:0-17094 GCA_032357055.1 Geukensia granosissima
AAGCGTTTCGAATAGGTAAACACCAATTAAATGCAACAATCAAAGATATATTTCAATGAAATAATTGTAGAATAAAAATATTATCAAATTTTATAGGATGCACAGTTTCTTTTTTTCCATGAGTATATATATAGTCGTTCAAAAACAAAAGTGAAAAATAAAGACCACAACGAGTAACTTATGTTTCTCAGGTGCTTCAAAAGAATAACATTAAGAAATTTGACAGTCCCAGATCATCGATATCCTTCCTTGTGAACTCGTTTGCCTTGTTTGTTTGAGCTAACAACGAAGTTTTATCGAAAAAATTGTAATATCCTCTTGTTTAATAAATTAACAATTTATTAACAATTACAACAAATTTTGTTGAACGTTCCCCCTAATGTTCTTCAGAGTTATATGTTGTTATCCTGTTGATCTGTTCGTTAATCAGATTAGCCTGAAGATTCTCTGCACCATTATATATCACTATACATATAGTGTTGTACTAAACGCCATTAACATTAAAACATTAATGTTATACAAGAATAAACAAATTGTAAACAAAAACGAATTTAAATGTACATTATAGATTTATTTCATTAACCTTTCAACTCGAAAAGATGTTATTAACACATTTTTCGAATGCTTTTGCCTGTAGTTCTTTCTGCTTCCATGCTCACACGGTCATATCCGGTACTGAAGTTTCATTTACAGTTGATGATCTCTGTAAAATACCATGTCGTGATATTCTACTGTATGAGTATTGAGATGGAGGTCCCTTGTATGTGCCAGTTCCAAACAGACTGGCTTTAGAATTGAATTCTTTCTTAAAGCAACGCTTACATAAGGTTCGTTTTGAAGCTTGTCTAAATTTCTTTGACATCAAATTATATAATATCGGATTAACAGTAGCACTCACAAAATACAATACTCCTGTTAAATAAAAAAACTTTATAATAATTGCCTTACATAAAAACAGATCTAAAGACGCAATAAAACATTATGTGTTAGAGAACGCCTTGGTCGTTGTGAACGATTTTTGGATAATACATTATGATTTGACTCATTTTTTCCAATGGTATTGTTGAAATACTATATCGTCCAAAGAGACAAGACAAATTTGAAACAAACTGAAAGATAAAACGAAAACAAAAATAACAAAGGTTTGGAATCAAAAGAACTTAGAATTTAGAAAATCAGCAAAGTCTAAATTTTTTCTTTGATTTTGCCCATTGTTTATATGCAAATTATAATCATTTTTGCAAATTTTTTAAAAAAAATTTGAAAAATTAGAAGCAAATTTAACAGTAAAAACATAATAAGACGTTTTTTTATATATTTATATATATATATATTTGCACTCTTGCTAACATATATAATTGTATGATGCGTTTTTTTAAAGAATTGAAATGACTAGTATACTTCAAAATATTTCATAGAAAAAGATGTCATATGAGCAAGTTTAAATATTTCAGAAGATTTGCGTTAAAAGTGCAAACTTTGTTAGTCAAACATCTCAATGAATTAAGACAACAAAATTGACACTAAATTAGACTTTAATACTATTCTATATATACCTGAAATATAAAACAATGTTGTCTGTATAGTATGTAACTCTGCAGTCCAGTTTTCTGGCGGGATATATAATGTCATCAGTCTTTGTGAATGGAAAGGTGCCCAACAAAAGAAAAACGCTATCACAACAGCAACTAGAAGAAAATAAAATAATTGTTTATGTCAATCTTTGCCTCTATTTACCCTTGAGTTAATGCTATGTGCAAGTGTGTCAAGGAGGTGTCAAGGAGAATACAATTGGGTGCCAGTGGTACGCCAAATATTAGTGCCGAAATAAAATCTTGTCATTTTGTTGGGGATTACCAAGAGCTCGCTTTATGTGATTACAGTTTTAAAAATGGCTTGTAGAGACGTTTGGATGTTAAGGAGCTTACGTGGTATCCGATGTAGACATTTACTTTGTATCATCAATGAGCCGAAATAAATCTTTCAAAAATTTTAATTTTCATGTTAAATACCTAGTGGTACAAAAAATGTGGACATAGCCATGGTAGTAAAACAATCGGTGGTTTTCCTACTTTAACATTGGTTTCCAAAGTTTCTCTTTTTCATTCGTTTCAAGTAAATTAGAAGCACCTCCATAATAACGACAGTTCGGAACAAAAGCATTTCAACTTAAGTCCAATAAGATATTAGTTTAACGTCGTATTCTGTATAATCATAACAATTAATAGTCGACAATATTAAAAAGTATCGTCTTTTATATTTGTTGATTATTACAACATACAACATTTAAAATAAGATGAAAGCTTTTAAGCTGTCAAAATTATAAAGCCAGACATTAAAAACATATGACAAAAATGTGTCGTAATGTCATGTTTGTTTAATTTAGATATATGAAGACCTACATTTGCCTCAATTTTACAACTATTGTAAATGGTGTGTGTAAATTCGTGGTTGCACTTTATTTCCTGTTTTGTGCTTACATAGTGAATGTTCGATGTTTGATTATTGTGCTTACTTTGGCCATTGATTTGTTTGTTTGTTTTATCTGTATATTAATGAAATTGCTTTTCACTGGTCATTTTTGAAGTTTTTCCTGTCTCTCATCAGGTCAATTTTTTGTTCCAATTTAATACATATTGTTACAATTACAGTATTTAAAATATTTCTGTTGTTGTAAACACCGGCCCCTTACCTAGCATTTTTAACACAGACTTCCTAGCTTTGGTTGGATCATATGCTTGGCAAGTGTTCCTTTGTCCAATAGAGTTAGACATTGTGGTAGTTCTAACAAATTTGGATATAACTCGATTATCGCCAACCATCTCTGAATTGTATAGTGTTATTCCAATTAGAATATACATTACAAGTATTATCGCCATAGGAAGTAAAAAGAAAGCAAAAGCGGATACCTGGAACATATATCTCATTTTGTCCTGAAGTTCAAACGGAATGTTACACACTAATGAGTCTTCTAGTGGCTCATTTGTGTAGGGATCGAACACATAATAGTAAATTTTTCCATACAATGCGTACGGTAAGGCGAAACAGAACGCTGCTACCCATACGGCGATGATAACTTTGATCGACCTTGACAGATTTGAGAAACTTTGAAATCTCATTGGATGGCATATAGCCGCGTAACGTTCAACTGTAAAAGCAGTAATTGTCAACACTGAAGCGTACGCTGTTCCCTCCTGGATATAAGACTTTAAAACGCAGAATACAGGTCCAAATCGAAATGGATAGGCTTCCCATATACTGTATAACTCTGGTGGCAAGGCTGCAAAATATTAGATTGGTTAATAAATAAATAAATAAATATAGCACCTAAGACATAAAGAAAACTATCTATCGAAATTTTGTTTTGATGCTTTAATGAAGCATTTTAGCAAATGTCAATGTCAAAGCAAAGCTGATTTATCATCCACAAAAATATTTTTGAGAGCCTTAGGTTGCCGTTTTTTAACCTACGTTCATTTGTCCGAAACTATTCAGTTTCTGGATGAAATCTTTGCTTTTTTTAAAAAAAATCTTATATAACAGACTTTATGTTGGCAAGAATCAGAAGAACAATATAGTCTTTCGATTGCTCGATGGACCATTTTAAATGCTTTAAATTTTGTAAGAATTCTACACTGTAAATTTACATATAGCATACAAGCCTCTGTGGTGGACCAGGAGTCCCTGAGGGTATTCACCAGCCCATTTCTCTGACTTGTCCGACATGAAATTTATTATTTAATGTCTAACAAAAATTTACTGCATTTGTGAAAATTCTTATGCACTGATATACGGAAAGGCATCGAAAAATTTTGCACTGTGTAGTGGTCCCTGCCGTCGGATTTGGTTCCCAATTCGATTTGTTTGGATTTTAGTGCTTCTTTTGCGGTGTTTGGATCTTGGGCTTCATATGTTTTCGTTCTAATGCTACTGATGAGAGGTTAGTCCTTGAAATGTACATATAGCACGGAAAGATTTTCCATTATCAAAGTTGGTAATTTTATTGTACATGATAGGTTGCTAACAAACTTTTTGCAAAAGAACCTCGTTTTGGTTATGCTCAGAATATAACATTGTCAAGATTGACGGAGCGAGATACAATTCATCCAAATATATAATTCTAAAAAATCAAGTAAAAAAAATTTTGTAACATTCGTGTAAATATTCAAGAATTAATAAAAATACGAAGTCATTAATAATCAAACGTTGCTCGTGATGCACTGCTTAACATTAGTCAGTGATTTTGAATAACGAAATTAATAAAAACATCATACTGTTTAAGCCCAGATTCAATCTTTCTGAAGCCTTTGATACAATGTGTTTTTTACCGTTAATTTTCATAAATGAGATATCTAATTTCAGATTCTCTAGTTCTCACATCAATTTATATGTTATCCCATGTGGCGGCATCATTAACCTAATAAATTTCTGACGCAAATTTTGTTCTTAAGCTATATATCAAGATTTAAATTGGCGTCAGTGAAGTTTTTGATAATAAGAGTATCCAGCATTAATACATTTTTACATTGTAAAGTTTGCTAATAATGACCAGGAGTCTTTTTAAAGAAGCCTGACCAAAATTTTCGCAAAATTTCTAATCCATTTCATAAAATGCATTTTTTCTAGATAAAACATTCTTCAGTAAATCTGAACTAGTATTCAATAGAATTATTTTATACTGATACTATTTTTCCGTTGTCAATACGCATTTTTTCTAGATTAAACATTCTTCAGTAAATCTGAACTAGTATTCAATAGATATATTTTATATTGATACTATTTTTCTGTTGTCAATACGCTTTTTATTAGAAATAAGAAGTATTTTTTATAATCATGTTGTAAATAATGGTCCGAATACCTAATTTCGATAAAACCTGTATTTGAGTTAAAAGATTCCTCGACGGGTTTTGCGCGTAAGACAGGAAATGCTTACCCTTAATTAGTACCTGATTCCACTCCTTGCATTCCATACCTTTGTTTCTTTTATTTTCGTTTTTCATTTTTAGCTTGTTTAAAATTTGTCTTGTCTCTTTGAACTATGCACTTTTGATCTCTCACGTGGGCCTTTAAATACTGAGCGTTTTGTAGAAGACTGATGTATTAGTGAAACTAGAAATCAAATATATAATGAAAGTAAATTGGTAGTTAATGCTATAGTTTTTATTATAAACATATAAGATTTTTGTGTCATGAATATTTACTCCATATTGCTTTTTTATATTAAAATATCTCATCTACAATATATATTTCTTTAATTTGAAGATATTTTTCAAAAAAATTTACACGATCTTTTAAATTTTTAACGTCTATCCAAAATGAGAGCCATTGAAAACTTTAAAGCGAGTTAATGTGTTTTTTTAGAACATTTCAAAATTTAGATTAGAATTGGTGATCTGATTTGATTTATTTATCTTTTTTAAATTCCATGTATGTCACATATTCTCAATTACCTCAAAAATAACATTTCATGCTTTCACAGATTTACAGAACACCTGACATATACCAAAAAAGGCTGAGATAACACGATTGTTAAAAAGACAATCATCCATTAAAATTCAAATTAAAAAAGATTTTTAATCAAGCGGTTGTTTTCAATTATCGCCAAAGAATAACGTCAGTTGATCAAATTGTTGAAATAGTTTTTCACTAGCATCGTCGGTATTGGAATAAACATTTCAATCAGCTAAAAAAAACGAATCATATAATTACTAACGTGTGTAAATTATTTAAGCGATAAGCATGCCTATAATTTATTTTATTTTGAATGATAATTGCAAATGCAGAAATCATACGTTCATTCATCATGGAGTCTGTTATGGATAGTATTAAGTTTTGACAGCTCTATCATATCAGTCAATCATTGTATGGTATTCTATTTAAATAGTCAGGTGTAAAAAAATTCTTCACAGTGTTCAAGGTAATTATTTCCGGTCATTTAGTGCGTGGTGTTTTTTTTTAATTAGCATTTCTAAATTATGTTTGAACTAGATTTGACCTGTACTTCTTTACTGATAGATAAAGTTTTTTAAGGGATACTTCTATTTTGCTTAATTCAAATTCCACACACTAAATAAAAAATCAATCTGTGTGTCTAAGCTGATATATTTGAATTATTCTGATTGTAGTGATACTAGATAATTAGTTCAAAAAGTGAAATAAAATTGACCTTTTTCGAATGAATTGTTTTATTTTCCAGGAATTCAATGTAAATATGTGCTTGTATATAATGTTTTTATTGTTATATAATGAAAATTCATTTCGTGTGTATATTGGGATAACAAAGGTACAATGAAAACAGAATCCAACAATTTAAAGATATAATTTAATCCAGTGTGTTAGCAAATGCCTCTTGATAGGCAGTTTCGCTAATAATAGATATAAAGTCTTATCGTCCAACTGTGAAATTGATTCTTAATGCCACAAATAATTGTTTAATGCTCTTTCACAATATAATCAACATATTCTTGTCAGAAGAAATAAGCGAAAGTGATCTTAATTGTTATTTATTTATATCTTATCAGGAATAAATGAACCTCTTTATCAAACATTAGTGAATAAACTACATTACAAAATTTTAATAATGGAAGTTTTTTTTTCTTTAAATCAGTATGAACTCTGACAGGAAAAAGCTTTAAGATTATTGGAGCGGCAACGTCAGTTATTTTCCCGGAAATGTTATTCACGCGGACCAATTGAAAAAAAAATTCATTATTTTATTTCTATTTCACACGCTATATTATTCATGTCACAAAATCGGAAATTCGGTGAGGACAGAATCGGATGCAAAATTGTGGGAATGTAGCCTTATTCGAAGAAATTTGATGATTATCCCGAAAATCGTTAACCGCACGTATTCTCAAAGACAACCTGCAAGAAAAGGCGAATAATTTAATACCTGCCGTTTAATTCTATTACATTAATTTCTTTTTAATGTTCTTCTGAAAAATAAGTTCTAATTTCTTAGTGTTCTATTTGGATTTCTATAATATTAAAGCATAAGTTGCTGTAAAAGGAAACATGCGTGGGAATGATGGTTAGACCGAAATTGTTATCCGTCTCAAACTTGTAATTCTGAAGTCAATATGGATATTTTACTTATGCTAGACCGTTACTTTTGCAGCATACCTACCATTCATGATATTCATTAAATTAAAAACATAGAGATAATGAACATAATATCAGTTCGGGTGATATATTCATTAAACAACCAAAGACAGTGTATGGACGTTATTTGTATATAAATCAATCTTCGAGATAAAATTGAAATAGGAATGTTTCTTATGTACGAGAAAGAACAATGTAAACAAAATGATTTTAAACCACAACAATCTTTTGCTATATTTAAATTAAAAACCGAAAACTGATAGTCTCTTCTGCATTTCATATTAATTAAAAACCTCTGTTCTTTTTATTATTTTTTATTTTCGCACAGAATGTAAAAAAATAACTCTACCATCTATAGACCTCTATCAAACTGAAAATGAAATCAAAGATATATGTTTTCTTCTTTTCCTGCCGTATGATTAAGCTTCTATTTCGATTTGTTTAGAACTAAGTGTTTTTTGTTTGATTTCCTTTTTGGTTCTAATGCCACAGATGGGAGGTTACTCTTTGAAATGTACATATAGCACACCTAAATTCTCCATATTTATTCACCATTGGTATTTGTTATTATATGTAAAACAGACAGCAATGTTTGTATTTAGATTAAAGTGAACAACATTGACACAACTGTACTTTCCCTTCTCACCCTTCACAAAAAATTAAACGCTGCACCTGCTTATTTGTTTCATATGTTTCTATCATTTCCTGATTTCTTCTAGCCAAGGGCCTACTTAACCGACACTTCTAAATTAAAAGTTGATCTTGACGTCATTATTATGGATGTCATTATAATCTAAATTATCTGAGACAGACTTTCAGTATCATATTCGTGCTATAATGTTGTACCACTATCTTAATGAAAAATCAACTATCGTCATTAATGTTTCCATAGTGAACCACATTTCTTGGTTGATTGAGTGTTGCTTAACATCCAGTGGCAAATATTTCATGTTTATTTAGGACGAGAGCATTCACGAATGATGATGAATGAATCCTGCTCTGTATAGGACCGATTTTTATCGTGCTAGCTCACGAAAACAACACTTCACAGGAAGACACGCCATTTTACCCAGACACATTATTCTGACTCTCTACCGACAAGTCTTTGATCTTACTTTTTATTACTGCGTGCTCTGCAGAGAAGCAGCAAATACCAATTTTAATGAATTTAGACAGAGGCAATCGAGGCGATCACGCTAACCATTACCCCACCGAAGTGGTTAATAGTGAACCAAAAAGATTTTATCATTTCTTAACACAATAATTTTCAAATTATCTGACTTCCTGTTTTCAATTTAACAAGTTCATTCAGAAGTACTGAGAAAGTTTGACTAATTTTTTTCTCACATAAATACTTTTCGTGTTAAAATTATAAATCTTTGTGTCAAAAGTAGGATTTGGCAATGTCACACGGACAGGCCAAAAACGATATGTCTCCCCACCATAGTGGGGGGAGACATAATTACCTTTCCTTATCACAAATTTAAAAACAAATCATAGAATTTGATATGTTTCTTGGGTTTTCTTTAAATTCTGTAATTGTCATTTAAGTAATTTCAAAAATTTCTGTATTGATACCTTTTCACTTAACGTACCGTTGTTTCCGGCGATTAAGAAAATAATTCACTTGAGCTTTCCAAAGACGGTCAAGCAAAAATGTTCACCAGCCCTGTAGTTTTATTTCAATTCTTTCTATATTACCGATGCCATATGGCTTTAGTATTGCCGACGCGACGTTGATCATTAATAAATCATCAATCAATTATTACTGCCCTTATTTCTATATTGTTTTCAGTTGTTTTTTTCTCAATTAGTACAATTTTCCCGAGGATATTAAAATAAATTTCATCCAACAAATCATTACCGATATGTAAACAAATTTCTTGAGTAAAAGTTGGTGATCATTTCAAAATAAATCTGTGTAAATAAGTCTATTTGATTTTGAAAATTTGTTTTAGAAAAACAATTTATCTGAAGAAGCTGAATAATTTCTAGGGTTAATTGGTTTTTTTACTCGTATGATAGAAAAGTATTTCATTTGAAAAAGAATTTCCTTAAACTTTCAATTTGTCAAAACCAATCATATCAGGGTTTAAGAGAGAATCTTTGCAACAATTATATAATAATCATGCATTCTGCAAAAATTAGCAAAGAATCACATTATGAATTCGAAGTGAGGGCGGGCGAATACTGTAAATCAGAAAAAAACGGAGAAAAACGTACATCATAAAAACATAATACAAATACTTCAGCAAAATGGCCACTGTGATAAATAATGCATGATATTACCAATTTTGATGAATATGGGGAATTTCAGTCTGCCATATGTACATTTAAGGATAAACTTTTTATTAGAACCATTGGACCAAAGCAAAGGAAATCCAAGATTAAAGTTTAAAAAACCAACAAAATGTATGCATCATCGTTAAAAAATGCATCGAGATGTGGCGAATGGTCATCTGGTATACTGTGAAATGCAGCAAAATACAGTAGTCATATCAAGCAAAGATGGACGCAACAACATTGAATGTTAAAGATCATTTTGAATGTAGATTCCGATAATTCATTTATCAAGAATCTCTGTTATGAACGACAGCATAATAGCTTAGTTATTGGGAAATTCGAGAAATTAGAATTTAAGAGTTATCTTTCCTACATATTGACCTATTAAACTCGATGGAATCTGTCTATATACCAAATAACCATACACTTTGGGTAAAAAAGATAATTTTATGATTGCACATAAACAGACATTTCACGTAAAAAAAATTTGAATTATCCTAACTCACAACGTTGTCGTCACATCTTAGTCTGAGAAAGTACTCAAAATGTAAAGCGCATTTCTTAGGATTCGTGTGGTCTATTTTACTTCATTATCTATTCAAAACCACCCTGTGTATAACTGTTAACATTAAATTTATGACATTAAAATCAGCATGACAAGTTTGGAAACCATATTAAATGTAAACTGTAAAAAGAATTCGGCGATACCAAAGGCAGACAGAAATCGTTAAGTCGGAAACCAAACAACCCCATGGGAAACAAAATGAAACGAAAATAGACACAACACACAAACCCTACAAAATCCAGGATGAGTTCAGGTGCTCCGGAGGAAGCTCTATAAAGGCGACGTAGGTCTGTTCCACATTAACAGTTAATATTCCTAGTGAAGAGTACACATGTAAGTAAAAAGTGCAAAGTCTAAAGATAAAAGACAAATTCGAAACAAAAAGATAAACCGAAAACAAATTAAACAAAGGTCCGGACTCTACAAAACGGGAGTTAGATCAGCAAATAAACATCCACAGTCTCGCGTGCGACACCTGTCGTGGAATCGAGAATAGGTTAAAAAAAAACTTGTATCTATTTGTTACACTTATAGTGAATTCGTGTTACTCCAGCTTTAGTTTTCAGTGTAGTGTTGTGTGTTCTATGTTTGTCTTTCGTTTTATTTTGTTGACCATGGTCGTGTCTGTCTTCCGACTTAACGATTTCTGTCTGCTCCTTCGGTATCTTCGAACTCCTTTTAATTCAATTGAAACACTTTCAATGAAATATGCATTTCTTACATTTATTATTATGTATAAAAATAACTGTGGTAAAATTTCAAATATGGTTTGATTTTTTAACTAATTAGCTTGTTCGTATATTTGCCAGCTGTAGTTCGTCAAAGGCTTGTCTAGGTTTTACAATATGATTATATCTATTTGACAACAGCCTTGGAATTTAAGATCCCACCGAGAGACAAGATTTGCTTTTGAAATTCATTTACGCATCAAAGAGTTATTGCGGATACCAACCTTATTAAATGTAATTTAAACAATTGTTTTCGTTCATTTTTTGGCAAATAAAATTACACTGAATATGTAAGAATTTCAAATAGACTCTTAATTTTTGCCAAGTTGTAACCAATAGAGTTTCTTGCGATTTAAAATGAAATTCAAGATAAATATAATTTTTGTCATTTTTTAATGTATAAACACTATGCCCTAATTCATTGTCTTCGCCTAATTTTTTTCACCCATGAAGGAATGAAATTAGCACTAAATAGCTGTATGTCGTGTACGCTGATCAAAAAACAGATATCTGATTAATTTGTATTGTTATCCTGACTGTTATGTTGATTGTACAACTCGTAAAATTATCTCTATGTTGTGCAATCTATAAGCAGATGTTGGGCGGCAAAACACTTCAACAATGGGTCATCAGAAAGAGAATCATTTTTAATCATTTCTTTATATCAAAGCATTTGGCATACGAGTCAATGAATGAAGTATTCACTGATGAAGCATTGTGACATTGAATTCAATTAAATGCAGGAGATACAAATTTAAATCTATCTGAGAAAATATGTTTTTGATTTGGTCACCTTTTGCGGAATTCTATACTTTGCAGCTCTGATGGAAACTGGAAAGGTTCTGTTTCCTGACATTAAGCTATGCATTTTTGCCAATAGAGATTTCAAGCACACTGAAATGTCTACATTTCAGACGTTTTTAAATAGAAGATTTTAAAAAAAAATGTTATTTTCATTTAAATGTTTGAGCAAGAGGAACATTTGCAGTGAATAGTACAAGAATAATAAAAAATTGGGAAAACAGCTGTTTCTTGTTTTCCTTTAATTTAAAGTTTTGACATAACAGCAGAAAGATAATTATAGGGCATCAAATGGGAAAACACTTAGTATTTTCCATCAACAAAATAAGGCACGATTTTTTTTATATATGTGGTCACGTCCTAATGACAGCTGTATTTACCCAATATAAAAATATTAGAAATGTCGATAGAATGTATATCTAAGTTAGCAGTAAACAAAACTTAGCCATTTTGCCTGCAATACGGTTGGTGATTTTCATACCTTTCCAAAGGCAAACAAGGCTACTGCGTCAATATACTATGGCTTCAAATTCAAGTAATCATTTTGAAAGTTTCCTAAAAGGTCCTACCATTTACAACGATGAAAATTTGATTTCTTTTTAAATCCTAACACTACATTAGTGGCACAACAGCATCAAAGTCCTTCTACGTCATAACAAAATGATGAACACAATAATAATAATGATAATAATAATAATAATAATAATAATAAAAGAAACATGATTTTTATTATTAAAACTTAATTAAAACTTATTATTATTATTGTTATTATTACTATCAATATAGTACATGATTTCTTTTTATACAGATCCTTAACATGTGTAAAATATACATATAACATCAAACTCAAAAGGAGTGACTTTCAAGGTATTGAAGTTTTTATAAAATTATATAAACTCACCAATTAATAATGTTAACAAGTCAGCCATCGCCAAACTCACTAAGTAATAATTTGTCGCCGTATGCATGTTTCTATTCCTTGCGATAACAATACACGTGCAAATATTACCAATAGTTCCAGATAGAAATATTGCAATGTAAATGACGTTCAAAACAATCAGTTGAGTGAGAGTTACGTATCTGTCCCCCATATTTAACGCCAGATAAGCTGGTATATCCAATGTTCCGTTAGACATTGCGCCTTCACTATGGTTGGTGCTGTTCATACCTTTGTACAGGGAAACAAAGCTCTAGCGTCAATAAAAGTTGGCTTCTGATCCAATTCGTTAAAAATCTTAGGAAATAAACTCAGTTACGTTATTACATAATAACAGTCTTTAAGATTTAATTTTTATAAAACTGAATATTTTTGACAGGATATTTCAAGACATCATTTCCTCATTGAATAAACGTAAATAATTCACCTCGACATTAGTAATTACGTTTCCATATTATTCCTACCAATATGAGATTCAGTTACTGAATGAACGATATTATATGAGCGTCTTGCCATGCTTGTCTAAATATTGTCAATCACTGGACAATAAAATAATCGATTAAATATTGTCAGTTCCTTATTATGAATGAATGAAGCATTGATTGTAATATATAAACCAACCCATCCAATAACTTCTGATTAATATAAACCAACAAAAATAAAGTTTCATCAAACCAATAAGAAACGATGTAAACTTGTAAATAAAACAATGATGCTTTTCTCACTCCTGATATCTTAATGTCTGTTAATACAAATTAAAGAAAGAAAAACTAACATTTTTAATACATTAAGAGAGCACGTAGGGCCTTGTTAACTAACAGAAAGTCTCTAGATATTTGTATGTAATTACATTTGTTTCTGTGTTAAAGTTATCTCGTATTCACAAGCGATAAGTTAGTCTGACATAAAAATCGTGTTGGTATCCGATTATTACAACATCTTGTTAAACTTGCGTAAAATTTATCACTTCATATTTGTTCGTTTCTTGACCGCATTTCATCATCTTCCTTGAAATTAACAATATTATATATTTTATATTAATATTTATACAGTTATTTTTAAACTTGCGTAATATTTATCACTACATTTCTCTTCGTCTCCTGACCTCGTTTCATCACCTTTCTAGAAATGAACAGTTTAATGTAACTTTATTAATATTTATATGTTAATTCACATGCAAACATGTTGTAATTTCCACCGGCGTTCTTCGTTAAATAAGGTTATTCATGATAAACTCAAACCAACAGGATACATTAAGATACAAAACTGTTTCAACATTATGATGATCAAATTATAACAAATTTTAAGTGCTAGTTAAAATCTGAAATCAAAAAGTCTCTATAGATTAGGTGATACATCCTTAAACTATTAAATTATTAATTCATTTTTACTAATTGATATATGGCAATGTTTTCCTTTGCTTGAGCTATATAATATACTTTTTAATTTTACCGTTATTGAAAATGTGGGAAAATGGGAAGATAGTGGTCTATCTTCTATGGTTACCTTAATGCTCTAAATTTTTATGCCTTCCTTAAATAAATTTTGATTATCAATTTAGAACAAAAGCCAACTTTAAATTGGTTATATACAATTTCGTTTGACTTATTGGCGTTATTTTAGAAAATGCGTTATTAATTGGTTTGCATGTTGAACGTCAAATATTTCCCCCCTTTATTTTAACGGTTGATCGTGGCCAGAAATAACAAATTATCTGTATTGAAATTTAAAGAAATAATATGAAATATAAGCCACAAAGACAACTATCAAGATCTTTCACACGTTTCTAAAAAATCAAAAGCTAAATGTTACTGCGTGTAAAAAGCTTTTCCCTATTTACTTTCATCTGACATGCTAAGTGCCGAAAATAGGAATATCAATTATACTTTATGAATTTTGTTACAGTCATGGACCAAATGATACATTTAGTTAATAAAAAATGAACTCTAATATGCTTATCATAATTAAAACAATTAGCGAATCTTAATTTAAATGTTCAAATGTTGGAAAGACGTGAAACACACATTCCAGTGCCCAAAATAAATAAAGGCATATTACTCGAGCACGGGGAAGAAATGATCATTTTTCACGACCGATGGTTTATTATAGTTTTACCTGTTGCCAAAGAGGCAAAGAAGTATCCATATCCGTAAATTCAGACAAGGTTAGTAAGTACGAACAAACATTTTTCAAGCTAGTTTCTGCTTGCCCATACTCCGATTAAGATATTTCATCCGGAGAAAAGTGGCGTAAAGGGTGTCAAAAAAGTGGCAGAGAACGCGGCAAAGAACAAATGGACGTCTTGTTTATTAGAAAGTCAAAATTTGCATTCGTCACACAATTTGTAAGTCTTATATAAAATGAGGTCGATCAAAGACCTTTGGCAGTCTCGCTTTGAAATACACTTTTTTCAAAGATCATGATAATGAGGAGCTGGCAGCAAAATTTTACAACAAGGTAATTATATGGCCTTACTTGTTGATGATTCCATATTATTTTATCTATTATATCACTTGTCAGAACGTTTTTTATATAGATATATTGGGTTTAACTATAAGATTATTATTTTTCTTAAATATGCAAACGAATTTGGCCATGGTTCATTATTAACATTCCTTCTGACACCCCTGGAAATACTGATTTATTTGGCCATGGAATTTACTCCAGTTTGATTACTTGTCGGTGAGAGAGAAAAAAAACTAACAAAAACATTTTTAGTTTTTCTCATATTTTGGCAACACACTGCGTAAAAATAAATATAATAAGTTGGGATGGTATCTCCCTGGGCTAGAAATACTCATGATTGAGCAGAAACAAGTATTTCAAATTAGTAAATTAGATGGCGCACACTAGTGAAGCAGGAGTTGCTAACCCTTCCCAAGCACCTGAACTCAATCTATATTTTGTATGGTTTGTGTTACTCAAGCTTTAGTTTTCAGTGTATTGTTGTTTGTACTGTCTTTCGTTTCATTTTATTGGTCATGGTCTTGTTTATAATTTGCTCTGACTAACGATTTCGTTTCTTGGAATTATTTTTGTTTCATTCGCAATGCAATGCCAATGACCATATGACTATCATGTTTTTCGTGCAAGGCTTGCTTTGTCAATGCCAGTATGTCTAAAAAAACTTGTCTTGTAATAACGCTCAATTGAAAAACAAAAACACCGTTGTTAACTCTGCAAAAAGAAAGAAAGGTAGCGAAAATCTAAAAGACCCTTATTTCAGCTACCGTTATATATAAGATTTAAAATTTTCTTTCATTTAAATTCATTATGTTTTTTCATTGAACAATGAACGATTCGTTGATAATCTTTACCTCATCTTTTATCAGCTTAAAATTAAGGACTCAACAGCCAACCATATCTTCACCGTGAAAAAGACGACAGAACTATACGTTAAACATGGTGACTTCAGCTTTGAAATACACGAAAGATTATAAAAAATGCGACGGTTGATTTTACAAAATAAGGAACCGCTTAAAATTCCGGATTATCTGATTTAACCACTGTTTTGTGACGTTACCTGTATTTTCATATTTGAAGTATGTAAAGAAGAAAAAAACCTAAAATTATGGAAAATTAAACCTTTTTAACAGACTTTTAGACGTCGCTCTCAAGCAACAGAAAACAAATAATAAACCTCTTACTCAAAAATGGTAAACATACAGTGAAGACACAGACAGCCCAATTCGATACCATTACTGCTTCGCAAGTTTCGGTAAAAAAGTGCCAGTTGTTGTTATATCAAGTCATTTTGTCACTATTTGTCCGATTTTTGTAAATGTTGTGCAATATTTAGCATTGTTTTGCGTCAGTTATTATGATATTATTTATTAGCGTTAACGTGCACATCAATCTGCCTAGTGAATCCTTCTTAATTCTTGATATAGCACATGTTTGAAATTATCCGAATATTTATATAAAAAGAAATCAATGAATCCAGGTTTTTAACAGATAGTGGATTATAGACTCAAAAGAGATTATCCCAACGTTTTTTCGATTAGTAATATATAAAGATTACCTTACAATCATATCAATTTCTTTCGTAAAAAAATCACAATGAGGTTAATTAGGTCAGTGTGTCAATGCCAAGATAGTCTGTTATAGAATGTTGACCTTTTTACAAAATCCTTTGTTTGAGACATGACATAAAACAACGAAAAGATGAGATGTGAGGTGGATGTCAAACAGACAGAAATTGTGTAATATGAGAGAAACTAACAATTTAAACATCATAAGAAAAAAATGCATATGTTACTTATAATCTAATTTCTAAACCTTACGTTAATTACAGCATTTATCTAAATGGCGTAGACATATTAAAGGTTACATATCTAAATTTTAAACTACTACTCGAGACAATTGAACTGTCATTTCAAAATCTGACTTGTTATCAAAAATTCGGGTTCTTCCTTTTCAACTGGTACATTTTTACTTACAATCTTGTTTCCTAACAGTTAATTACAGCATTTTCTAGCTGGCCTAGACATATCAAATGTTACATATTATCTAAATATGAACTACTACCTCCTAGATAATGGAGCTGTCATTTCAAAAACTGATTTACCCCCGAGGGCGGCCGGGGTATAGAAGTAGGCGGTTCGGTTTCTCCGCCTGCAGGTAGAACCCCTGCTAAAGGGGCGTCCGTTGGTTCGAGCGGGATGTATAAATACTCG
>JAULBM010225940.1:0-17093 GCA_032357055.1 Geukensia granosissima
TATAAAGGAGCAACCATTTTATTTTAATTGGGGTGGGCTTTGAAGTAGCTTGGATCCCGTCTTTTTCCAAAAAAAAACCCGTTTTCTCTGTTTTCTCGATGCCCTTGCGCGCCTAGATTTTCAATATGCCACACTATTCAAATCAACGAAGTTAGCGTGCTGCATTTTTCCTTCTCAAATTTGAGTCTGCCTTTTTCGCCAATCTGCATCCTACCTTTTTAATTAAATTCATACCACCCCTCTCTATAAGTATTAAATGGTCTCTCTTTAGGTGCTTGAGCATTACTAAGATTTTCTTAATGAAAATTGATATATATTTACTTTACTTTCCAAAAAGAATATCTGGTATGTAATATATGGTATATAAAGCAAAGGATTGGATTGTATTTAGAGCGGTACCTTGACAAAAATTTTAGCAGCAGGAATTAAATTTAAATTTTTAATATCAATTGAAAATCTTATGGTCAACGTTAACGGAAACAAAGGGAGAAAAACATGAAAACAGCGAGCACCTATTTGAGGTAGGTACATCATATTATATCTTGCTTACATACTGTGTACCATCTTCTGAAGATGGATGTGGTCATTTTTTAAGGTTTGTTTTCATGTCGTTTTCCATTACCACTGTTTGAGGTTAGGAGTGGTTTGAACGCGCACAAATATGTTTAATACTGCTGCATACTATTTGTGTCTGTCCAAAGCCATGAACCTGTAATCCAGTGGATTTCGTTGTTTTTGTTTTTCACTGTTATTCGTTTTATTTACATTATAATCTAAATTGGCCGATTATTATGTCGTTTGTTTATCGTTACAATATATTTTTAGAACCTTATTATTACACAGCTTTTCTTAAGGTGCTGATCGTTGTCCATTGTTGAAAGGCTAAAGGTCTCTTGGTGAGCTGTCTCAAAAATAAGTATATCAAATCACCTTTTTTATATGAAATCAGTCAAGATGGGAAAATCAAAATATACTGTGAATTTAATACTAAGACCAAGACGAAACATAACAAAACATACACACAGAGGGATAATAATAATAGGTTCTTTAACCGTTGCATTTGGAAATGAAATGCAATACCGGATTTATGATAAATATTTTCTCTAAAAATTCAGATATTAATGAAACATTGTTTGTGTTTTATTATTATTAAAGAAAACACTATCACTATGTTAGATTGTATGTTTCAAAAAATAAGATAAACATCTTTTATCATTAATTCGTTTGTTTCTATAAATTCCCTATGGTATTTTAACTATTTTGCAATGAAGAAACCAATGTATTGTCCGATAAAGTTCTTTTAAATACAACAATCAGGAGTCGCCTCTTAAGAAATCAGACGTCGCATTGTCAAAAATCAGAAGTAGCAATGTACAAATCGGAACAAAAATCAGTAGTAGCCTCTGAACGATGAAGCCTTAGTTTGCGGGAATATTTCCAATTCTTTCAGTAAAAATGACAAACTTATTTTAGGTTTTCCTAAATAAAATAACTAAAAATAATGTTTAGTAGGATTTGCCAGCCGTTTTGTCTATTTATCTCATTTGTATCAGGCAGCGACAACTGTGACTATAAACATAAGAATTTGTAAATTTATAAAGAAAATAAATAATGACGTACTAAGGCTTGTCGTGAATGTATGTAACTAACTGAAGTAAAACAAATACATTTTTACCTCCATACTTAAATATTTGCAAAGAATATGAAAAAGATTGTCTGTTTGTTTACAAAAGTCGTTAAAAGTACAGAAATCACATTTTACAGGTTACAAAAATCAACCGTTCTAAAGATTCGCCCTTTGTATATAGTGTCATTGCAATTCAATAGTGAATAATTTGCCACTGGATGTAAAGCAAACAACAATCAATTAGTTGTATGAATCAATCGACATGAATTGCAACTATAAAGTTTTTCTTTAGAAAATTAAATAAGACCACAATTTATGAAAACACATATATTAACGATAAACTCCACGTTTTTTATGAGAAGGTGATGATATAATAACCCGTAAATTTTATCATAGTGGCAAAAACGTTGTGCTCAGCTATTTTTTATGCAGACACATGGGCTGCAGCGGTCAATATTTAAGCTTCTGAATGGCAACAATCCTACGTTGGAAGGATTACGCTAAGGTCAAACTTTAAGGTCACGGTCTATAAATAAACTGATTTCGGTAAAATTGTGGATATGATAATCTTAAAAAAAATTTAGATCTATATAAACTTTGGATGAAATATGCCACCTAGGAAGAGGAGGAATTATTGCTTTTGGAGTCACTAAGTGTAAAGGTCACAGAGACTCAAAATATTGAAGTTTGGGTTTCCAGATAATTTATGTTGAAAAAATATATCTTAAAGTAATTTTACGTAGATATTATCACTTGGTTATCAATTGAAATTTGCTAAAATTGTTTCCGGGTCATAAGTTTCATGCAAACTATCAGCTATCAGGTAGGTCATTAGGTAAGGTTAGTATTTTCGGATGATCACACGGCTGGTGGACTGTTAGTCCCCGCGAACGTTCGCAGCCCAGTAGGCAAAATTTTTATTCTGGCATGGTGCGTTTAATTTTTCCGTTCTAAATTGATTAAAAAGTGGCAAAAATATTAAGGGCCATCCTTCTGATGCAGGGATAACCCTTAGCTGAGTTTGAACGCCTGTTTATAAATAATGTTTTGGTTCTGATGCTTGGGCTTATTAATTGTCATTGCATTTTTACTCGGATTTCCTTTTGGTATCTTCGAATTCCTTTTACCAACATTTTGACTAAGAGCACTGCTGATCAGTTGTCAGTCAACGAAATGGCCATCCAGTGCATCAAATTTTAATTGGAATTTTGTGATACATTTATTGAAGCAATATGTACAACAGAAGCCATTTCATATGGATAATCAACATTGAAAGTTCAAACATTTTTTTGTCATTTTAACAAGTGTCATTAAGGTTTCATTTACCAAGTGGCTAGCTAGGACTACATGTTTAGACTGTAGACTCCATACCAAATATCAAGTGAATGAAAACATAATGATCTTCTTGGCAATATATAAACCCTGCTGTCGGATTTGGCTTCCTATTTCGATTTGTTTGGATATCGGTAAATCTTAATATGTTTGGATTTTGGTCTTCCTATGTTTTGGTTCTTATTATACTGATGAAAAGATTACATTTGTACTCTTTGAAATGAACATATACCAATACAAAATTCACAATATTTATTCAACATGGGTAAAATTGTACTTATTTATCAAATTAGTTTGAATATGTTAGAAACTTGTATTATTTCAGCCAACTGCCTTCAAGTCAACGACAGTGCATAAAAAGGCGACCGTGAAATATCCATCATATTTGTATTTAAGAGACTGTCCTTGTAGAAATAAGACAGAGCATCTGATATGGGGGAAAGTAAATTTTATTCACACATTTTTGTTGAGCGCATGTTTGTAAGAGAGAATAGGATTTTTTTCAAAGGTGGACGAGTAAGAATCCATAACAAAAGAACTTATCAAAAGATCAAATCGTATTAATCTTTTATTGTAATTTTTTTTCTATTTTCTTTGTAATTTATTTAAATCTTACCATTTCAGTAAATAGAACTGAGCAGTCTTTTAGAAAACACGAGTTTTTAGTCTCTGTGTAAAACCAAAACAAAAATTCAATACGAAAATTAGCATGTGCCACCCACTGCCTTAGTTTTTCATTGTATAAAATAGGAGATGTGGCATCATTTGTCTATACGACAGCCACCCACGAAGTACTTCTTCAGGCCCTTTTACGTTCTTGAATAATGAACCGGAGTTCATTGTGTTTGAACCATCGCTATGGTCTTTTACACACTGTCCGATCGGTATGGTATTGTACACACTGTGCTATCGGTATGGTCTTGTACACACTGTCCGATCGGTATGGTCTTGTACACACTGTCCGATCGGTATGGTTTTGTAAACACTGTCCGATATCAGATGCAAATAAATATCTTCCTGGCATCACATCAAATAGTTTTTTTTTTTAATTTGGAAAGATAAACTTTCATTTTGTTATAAAACATTAGCCGTACACCCAAATAAAACTTTTTTGAAAAGTAAAGTGGAAATGTCAGGTTTGACTGATACTTAACCACATATATAAAAGAAATATAAATTAGAAACTAAGATACAAATTATAGTCTGTTACATACATTCCACTAAGAGCTTGCTTTGGTTTTCCGCCAGGAGGAAGAACAGTCTTTTGTTTTTATGCGCCATATTATATAATTTGCAGTCAATGTCCAAGTACTTTGACTATTATCAATTCAGTGCTGGAATATTTTCAATAACATTTATATAACGTCTATCTATTGCAGTTTTCAAGAAATCATATTTTGCCATAAACAAAATTATCCGACTATTACTATCAGTTACAGAGATAACTCTATACACGTTTTGATAAAGCGAAAACTTACTACATGTATATAGTAAACCCTGTTTGTTAGAAACTTGTTTAAAGCAAAACAAATACAAAAATTCGAACGAATTTGTATCAAAAGGATTCTGTCGACGAGTACCCGTGGAAGAAATACCGAACAAGGAAATGAATGTTGAAATTAGATGACCCAGCAACCTTCCACCAAAAGTTGTAAAAATCTTTATTAGTTTTGGAACAAACTTTACATTATATAAAAATAGGACATGGGGCATGATTGTCCAAAGAGTACTCGCAGTTGCTGTCTGCTCGTTCAAACACCAAAAGCAACCGATCAGGAAACAACTACTATAATGAAAACACGTCCGATTAGATTTAGTGTTTAAATATTTGAAGTCAAAGAAGTCAATGTGCTAATGAAAATTCAGAAATTTATAGAAAGGAAGTATGAAATATTTAAACAAAGCTCAGCATTGAAATTAAGCTACTTTCAAGAAAGTCAATGTTAGTGCCAATAAAACCATATTGATAGATTTAATAATAATGCTTTGTCAATATTTTTACAAATAAGTTTATTTAGAAGAATTCTAAGACCGAGCTTTATTTATCACGTTTCCGAAAAAAATATGATGATATCCCGTTTTTTATATCAGATGATTGGAAGTTCATCCAAATTTTGATACTAAATCTTTATTATTTTTATAACGAATTTTGGAAATGTTTTAATTAATTTGTGGTAACGAAACCCTTGACTTGATAATATATCAGTTATATATAAAGATATTGCATTCATTAATATTTGAAAAGTCACTACAACCACGGTCATAACGAACAAAGCCGAGACACATATACACGCATGAAGGAGCCAAAGAAACTTCTCCTTCAAAAAGGCAAATAAAAAATTGAGATAGAGAAATCGTCCCTATTGTCGTAATTGTGGTGGAAACTTTACCTTGCAAAATATACACATCTTAATCCAGAAATTTGTGTATTAAATCCGACTTAGAAGGATCCTTATGAAGCTTGGCCATAAACTGGAATTCATAACAGCAAAGAAACAAATCTGTTGTTTGTGAACACTGGAATTCCTACGACCTGTCCATAAATGTTATTACCGAGACGACTGAAAATGTCATTCATAAGGAAATGATCTTCTCACAAATCTTTTATATTTGTTTTGTTTTCGTCAGATAAAAATGATCGTTTTTACTACAGCTAATGAACTGATGATTTGCTTTACCAAAACATCCTTCAATCATCAAATATGAGAAATTCGCTTTATTAAGGTAATGTGGAAGTGTACTACAAAGAATAGAGAAATCATAACTATCAACAGTTTCAACCGGTTTTTCAAAAGTATGTTATTTATCCAAAATTTCCATAAAATATTTGACACTCTAGATAGAGTTTATACCTTTACGTTCGTAAGCAGAATTGTTTGATAAGTACATTCAATTTAGATAAAGAACAAGTCAAAAGGACAGAAAGTTTAGTAGTAGTACACTTAGTAGACATTGACATAAAACAGAACTTGAAATGTTTCTTGTTTCTTCTTTAGGCAACCAATACATGGTAAGTCCTTTTAAATGTTCAGCAGGGACCTTAAGCTTATCTGTAGAAGCAATACGTTTGTCCACTCTCTGATCCCTGAATACAAAAAAAAATACCTCCGTGTAGTATTTAGAACACACCATGACCAAATTCTTGAAAGTGAATATAATTTATTTGTATTTAACTTGTTTCCCTAGTATGTGCCTTCTTGTAATCTTCAACATATTGAAGTTAAGTAGTATTATGATGTAGATGTATTTTCCAAATTGTGTTGCGAAATCCAGTTATTTACAATGTATTTACATTTACTGAGAAAAGCATCAAGAGATTTTTAACGGCATTTTCTCTCTGACATCAGTATTTGCGATAAGAAGAGAGATCATTTTTAATGATCTTGCGATTTTCAGTCCAGTCAACTTTTAAGGAGCTGATAGTTATAAATTCATATTTGAGATGCCTCTTCAGTAATTGTAAGTAATATATATTTTATATTGGAATAATGAAAAACAAAAAGGAACTAATTTGACGTCCGTCTAAATCATCAAGTGAATTTTTTACACTCAAAAAGTTGTTAACACTTTGTATTAATATGCTTCATGACAATATTAAAGTTTAAAGTATGGGTACTAATTATTAGAATCAGAAAATTCCTGTACGGTAGACAAAATGGTATTTGAAGGGATTATTATGCAATCTTGGTAAACAGAATATGGTTGGCACTTCAACTGTTCAGCAAAATTACCGCAGTAAATTGACTTTGTACCAATTGCATTTCAGTCGTGTATTAGATCATTGACCCCGTTATTGTAGTTTTAAACAGCAGAGTGAAATATATATATATTTCAAATTTAGGCGACTACATACGGGTATTTATTGCAGTCAATAAATCAATATGCTTTCTATACCTGTCCTAGATATTTGATGATAAAGTTTAAAAGGCAGTATACATGCATGTACTTACCAGCTCACATGAAATAATACTATAAAAAATTCTGGCCGCCATTTCGATCTAGTAGGGTAGGTGAATGTTTTATTTGTAGACTTCACAGAGGTATATAATCTGGGTAACTATAACAATTATTTAAATGAAATCTTTCCAAAGTATTTTGGAATTTCTTTCACATTTAAAAGTATCTACACGTTGTATAGTGATTTCCAATATTGATCATTTTCATATAAACGTTCGCATAAATTTTTGACCAAAAATAAGGTGATCCGATTTTCGGGTAAATCCCCTTAAGATAAACGCGTGTCTCTAGTTTCTTTTGTCAACAATTATTTGGCTTGCGCTTAGTTTATTTTTTAATAATACAGAATGCTCTTCCAATACAATTCGTATTTATTTCTGTGAGTAAGGCATGTCGAGATGACAAGGCACAGTAAAATGTGATTGAATCCTTTGAAGTGTGACAACAACAGTTTAGCCTCTCCCCTATATTGTAGTAATCGAAATCATACAATAAAGGCAGAGTACAGTTGACATTGTTTTCATTGGTGTTTTCCATAACATGTTGCTGTATAATCTTCAACAATAAACATGCTGCTCAAACCTTACACTTAGAGTAATCAAGACGACAACTTGCGTCGACTTAAGCGGTTCTAATTGCCATTTTTTGATTAGCTCTACAGTTATCACGTACTCCTGCAGAACTGTTATTCATTGTTTGGCATTTACTTATAGCATTGAGAAAAAACAGTCAACCACAGGTCGCAGGTTACTATCAATATTGTTATAAATAAGAACACTTTTCAAAGGAAATCCAAAGTAAATTGAAGAGTAAAACACAAAGACTGCACAAAAACAAGTAAATTGCTTGCATCCAGTTGTCCTATGCCTAAAATAAAGATAAGCCTCAGATGACTTCGCAAAGCGTATGGTATTGCTTCTGCAGTCATTGATTATTTTTCGTTTGTCAAAAAAACGAATATTAATTTATTTAAGCTAAGGTTTACCACATTTAATAAATGTGGTGAATTTTGACATGCTATATATCCCTTTCAAGGAATACCCCTTCCGTCAGAAGCATTAGAACTGAAAATAGGAAAGCAGAGGTTCAAACATTGTAACGTGAAGATTCATATCTAAGCGATTCAAAATAGGCCACCAGCGTTAATGAAGCGTTATTTCAAAACTAAACTTATATCAACATATGGGTTTTCACCATGCTTTAGAATTTATCTTTTTTATACTTGAGTATGATTTTTTGTACGGTATTAACCCTAGTTTATTGTTGAAGGTTGTTATGTATCCTGTAGAAGTTAAATTTCGACTGTTGTTTTGAGGATGTCTGTATAATGTAAAATCATACCATATCCCCTAATCTTATAATTAAACTAGACCGCCTCGGTGGTGTCATGGTTAGCGTGCTCGCCTCGAGTGCAGAAGGTCGTGGGTTCGATCACCGGCCGGTGCAAATCAAAGACTTTAAAACTGGTATTTGCTGCTTCTCCGCTAAGCATGCAGCATTAAGGAGTAAGAGCAAAGACTGGTCGGCCCAGAGACAAAATAATGTGTCTGGGTAAAGTAGCATGTCTTCCTTCGGGCTGTTGCTTTAGTGAGCTTGCACGTAAAAAAATCCGGCTCAGCGTGTCTTTCTAGTTCAAAGCAGGGTTCCTCCTCATCATTCATTAATATGCTCTCGTCCTGTATAGGCATGAAAAACTTGCCATTGGTTCAATCAATCAATAGTTAATTAGTGAACACAATTCATATCGATCTGCAGTGATTTTCAGTAAGTTTGAACAAACTCACAAATACTAGAGACAAGCAGGTGTGTATCCATGAAGTATTGGGGAATGGGATAAGAGGTGCTTATTTAAACGCACCGTTTATAGTTCTTTTGTTTGAATCCGCGCCTGACAAGTGCGTGTTATGCATGTCTGAAAATATCGATTAATATAGATTCCATAGAATGAAAGTCAATTATGATTTTAAAACATTGATATTAAAACTCCAGTTCTATTCCTTAAAAAACAGGTTTTCGGGGCCAATTTCCTCTCCAATAACATTTTTCGTTGAAAAAAATAAATTTTGCAGTCATTGCAAGAGATGAAATAATTCAAATCAAGCTGAAAAAAAATTTATCCGATCCATTTGCAGTTATTAACTGTATAAAAAAGTTTCGCGCGAAAAATAATCCTGCTTCGTGACAACTAAAAATAAACAACTTTGCTCAGAAATAATTTTACTCCTTCCGGCATTGAAATTCAAATATGATTACCCTTAGTGCTCGGTTTATAAAAACTGAAAGTTTATTTTAAAATTCAACGAGTATACAAGCCGTGTCGGGGTATTTTATTACTACTTGGTGTTATATATCGTTCAGATTCAGAGCTACAAGTGTTATGAAAAGTTGACATATTTGTTGCAGAACAATAGCGACTAATTATTTGCTATACAGGCCAAACTTCTTGATTGAACTCAATCAAGTAATAATTAAATCAAAAGGTATCTTGATCACTTTACAATGATCTAAGTTGTAAGAACATGATAACCTCTTTCTTCATGAACAGATCTCGACTTCGTCTCGATCTTATTCATGAAGAAAGAGATTATCATTTTCTTACATATACGTGGTCAAGATACCTTCTCGTTCAATTACCATTTGATTGAGTTCAATCAAGCAGTTTGGACGGTACAGCAAGTAATTAGTCGCTATTTATCTAAAACAAATGTGTTAACTTTTCATATCACTTATATTTAAATGGCATTTTACTTTTATCCAAAAATTGAAAAGATGTAGTGTTTGTTTGTTTGTTTGTTTGTTTTTTTTGGGGGGCCTAATAGTTAAATGGAGTCTACTTGACTATTTAAAATACTATTTTTATTTGAATGGGCCTAAGTATTTTCAGCCATTGTAAAGGTAGGATTTTGTCTCTTCTAACTGTAAAAAACCATGCAATTACATGTAATATTTTGATAATTCTGTTGTTCAACTGCAATTTTAACGAATAATTAAATAGAAAAGTACATGTAATTTACTAAATAATTTCGCGTGACAAGGTATTTTAGTGATATCAATATTCGAAAATCACAAATATGATTTAAAGATAAATTTTAAGCATGTGTCAAATTAAAATTTGTTCCTACTTGAATGTAATAGATAATTTTAACATAAAAGATTTTCCGTTAATTATTAATAATTATACATATTAATTTTAAAATTCATTTTATTCGTCATTGTTTAATTTGTTACATTGGCCCATTAACAAGAAATCTGAACAGAAATGTAATGCATAAAGATAAAGAATGTAAAATTAATTTTTCATAGTTTTTAGTGTGATTATTAACCAGGTTATCTATTGATAATTGATTTCTATTGCTGTAGCATAAAACGGATTTAAAGGGAAAGACCACCTTTGTAATAAGCAAGCTTCCTTTAAGAAATCATACCTATGTAAATAAAAATAAATAACTTTTAAAACAAAAAGTCCTTGCATAAAATGCACAAGGCTGTGCAAAAATCGAAATGTTCAAATTATATCTAGATAGCCATCTTGTACAACTCTCCTACTTATAAGGCATCTATGGTAATAATTTAATAGATTATTGTCGATAGCTTCCGATTAGCGTGTGACGTCACTAAGTCGGTTTGTAACTGATGCTGGCATGTAAATAAAGAATTTGGTCCGTAATTTTTTTTAACTAGTTCATTTCAAAATTATGCCATACTGTCAGGCTTTTAAACGTTTTTGCACAAATGAAAAGGGGAAATGTTCGAAAAGTTTCTTGTCATCCCCGATCCGACAAAAAGTGTGGACAGTATCCATTTCCTCACACTCGTGACAGACAGTCCTGAGCTGCAGATTTACTAGTCCGTTACTGCATTTGGACATCTGACCACGTAGCTCCTCGATCTTTTTCTCTCTAAATTCCAGCTCGAAATTATATGGAGCAAGTCCCAAAATTTCACTTTCTCGAGACACCATACGCGATTATCAAATGTTTACCTATTTACTTTCACTTTACAAACCGACAAACTAAGATTCATTTAAGAAAGGGTGGAGCTTTGGGTTTACAAAAAATAAATTTTGTGGTTTTATTGTCTCGTCTGCGACGAAGTCGAGAAAGCGAGACATAGGTGTTACTTTCCGGTGGCGGCGGCGTTAGTTTTTTGAAAGCTCTATATCTCTGAAAGTATTATTGACAGGATGACCAAAGTTAGTGTGCTTATAGTTCGTGATATGAAATTAACAATCAACCATATGACATTGGTCCTTGACCTACTTTGCATGGTTCAGTGACTCTTAAATATCCAGTGCCAAGTTTTCATGCTTAGGTCAGTTTCTCAGTAACTATATATGATAGGTCAATAATATTGGGTATGCTTATGCATCATTAGGAGTACAATTCAGTTTGACATGTTTTTTGTCCTTGACCTTATTTTCATGGTCCATTGACTTAGTCAAGTTTTCATGCTGGGATCCATTTCTCATTAACTATGCATGGCAGGTCTCTAAAATTGGGTAAGCATATGCATCAAAAAGAGTATATGTCAGTCTGGCAAATGTCTTTTGCCCTTGACCTCAATTTCACGGTCCATTGACTAGGGTGAAGTTTTCATGCTTAGGTATATTTCTCATTTATTATAAGTTGTAGGTCAACAATATTGGGTGTGCTCATTAATTATTAGGAGTACATGTCATTCGGCCACATGGCTTTTGTCCTTGACCTCAATTTCACGGTCCATTGACTAGGGTCAAGTTTTCTTCACTAGGTCTATTTCTCATTAAATATTAGTGGTAGGTCAACAATATTGGGTGTGCTTATTGATTTTTTACGAGTATATGTCAGTCTGCCACGTGTCTTTTGTCCTTGACCTCAGTTTCATGGTCCATTGACTAGGGTCAAGTTTTCATGCTTAGGTCCATTTCTCATATACTATAAGTGATAAGTCAACAATATTTGGTGTGCCTATTGATTTTTAAAGGAGTACATGTCAGTCTGCCAGGCGTCTTTTGTCCTTGACCTCATTTCATGGTTCATTGACTTTTGTAAAGTTTCATAACTCGTCTTCTTTATCTTGTTTCAAAACTTTCTGACTATTTATTTGTTTTATTTAAATGTCCTGGCAGTATTACTTGCCGATACATCTTGATTAGAAATTTATTGTGTCAACACGTTAATAGGGTCAAAGCCACATATACAGGCAAGACATTTTTGTGTCCACACTTGTTTGACATTTTTGAAATATTTAATTAAAGTTTAAGTAATGTTTAATCTTCAATACATTCATCTGTACCTCTAAACAGGATTATACTGATTTTAATGCAATTGTATCATTGGTGGAAAACACGCCCCCGTCCTAAGTTACAGTTGTTCTTTGTAAATGTCCAGAAAGGTAAAGAGTCAGTCAAATCTCACAAAAATGGAATTTAGTTTAGTTTGTTTGATCTTTTGTGGTATGTCATTACAAATTAAGTGTGAACCCCTTATTAAGATAAAATTGCTTATTTTACTTGGAGTTTTGTCGCATGTTGGAAACACAGTAACTTGAAACCAATTATTATAATATATGTAACAAACGCAGTTGAAATATGGATAATCCCCTATTAAGAACATGGTTCTTCACAGTTAAGAGAGACAAAATCCTACCATTTCATTTGTCGACTGTAAGAATATATATATTTACATACTTTAATTTTTAATATCTTCCTTTATTCCGGAAAAGTGTTTACATGACTTCGTTTTAAAACAAATTCAAATTAAACAAGGATTATTGTAATGTTGATTAATAGACGTCCCAACAATGGATTAAGTACGAGATGCAATGGATAAGTGTGAATACCTGGGGCTCGTGGATTATTTTCAACGAACCCACACTTATCCATTGTATCTCCTATACACAATATGAAAATGCTCTCATGCATAACGATATTTTGCTGTTTGTTTACGATCAAAGTTTCTAATTACTATTTTATTATTCTCTTGGTTTGTTTGTAAGTATTTTAAGCCCTCATCGCTACTATAGTTGTCTACTCCTGTCGATCACTGTTTTTTTTCTGTTGTGTGCCATTATTGAGAAAAATGAAAGATGTGGATTACATTTAAAAATAATCATGTCATTTAAAGCAAATAATATCAAACTCGTCAATTGGGTGGTTAAAAAATCACCTTGTCCGTCCGAATATGCACCATTAAGCTTGGCTCCAACTCAATCATGTTATGATTCTTTGAAAATTGATATTCAGTATTATAGATTTGGCATATCTGGTGAGCAATATTGATTCTTGTTTGATATTAACTTCCTGTTTCATTGCACTTTTTATTAGGTAATTTTTTTCATTAAATGAGAACAAATATTGAAATATTAGCACAACATGTATAACAAGTCATGTTTATTTGATGAAAGTGATTAACTTAATAGGATTTCAAAAAGTTATCATACAGGGTTAATTAGTGCTTTGGACATGACGAGATCACATCCTTTTAGAAAACCTTATTCTTACAACAAAAACCAATTTTATCCTTTGTTTGTCCTTGAAACGAATCGAACCGGACATCTTTCGCATTAGATGTGAGGACGCTTACCAAATCATCATCAATATATTAGAAAAGTATTTCAAAATTGAATTATTTTTATTAACATGTACGGTAGCAATTTTTCTAATTATTCAAATATTTGAACATGCGGAACTATCTTTCTCTCTTAATTTATTCTACAACAGAATTTTGAAAGATCTCTTAAAAAACTTAGAAATACATTTCAGAGAGTCTGTAACAAATTTTTATCATAATTTTGTCACAGAACTGAACAAAACGTCGGTTGACGTCGTATTAAATGTTGTTTTCTCAACATCACAATAAATGTAGATATGATGAGTCGAAAAGTAACATTTTCGCGTTTCGAGCACTATTGTTTTTTAACAATATATTTCATATTAAACCACATTTTTTCAAAAAAAAAAAATTGTGAAGTGGTTTGTCATCCGATTTATATAAAATTGTCACCATTAAACATAGTACGGTTCACAGTTTCGTTGTATATTTTGATCTAATTTTTGGACTTGCAGGTAAGAAAAGCAATTATTTAAACATAAAGTGTATTTTTTGGTGTCATAATTCCCTATATACATAAGTAAAATTGTAGAATCAAAGTTTAACTCTCTGTATAAATGAGTATTTAAACATTCCGCCCCACCAACAGACGCCACTTTAGCAGGGGTTCTATCTGCAAGCTGAGAACCCAAACGGCCGATTTCGAAATCTTGGCCGCCCTCGGGGAGCGGAAAATGGAAATATGGTATGCATGTCTATGAGAAATCTATCCAAAACGTGTAAATCACAAACTTCTACAGTTTGTTCTGAGGCCTTCAATGACGGACACATGTCCAAGCCTTACTGCCAGCTCTACGAGGTCCTAATAATAAAATGTGATGATATTCAAGTTTAACAATTATCATTTAAATAAGTAAGCAATGTAAAAAGTAAAAAAACCTAGCAGTTAAAAACAACGACATCCACTGGACTAAAAGTTGCTTTCTCTTGACAAGCAAATACTGTATGTGGCGGAATAAAACATGTTTGTGAGTACCCTCCCACTATCCTGGGTCAAATTAACATTAAGAAGCAAATTTTAAATACTAACGTCATAAGTTTAACTTTGAAATCGATATAATTATGCAGACAATAATTAATAAAAGAGACAACAACATGTGCCGACCACGAAACAGTACTCGTTGTTTTTGAAAGCTGAATGTCGTTAAAAATCGAAACACAGTTGATTACATACCTGGGTCTCTAAAGCTACGACATCGATCAAAACACGTCAGATCTCTTTAAGAAAAAAATTCTAAAACATTTTGTATTCGACTAAATGTACAAATGTCAGGCAAGATTAATATTTGAAGATTATGTTAGAGCGCTGACTATCACGCAGGCGAACGGGGATCGATTCCTTTTGGTGGCGGTCGCGATCTTATGATGACCATTACGCTCTCCTGTTACACTACAGTAAAATTTTCAAAACAATATACCTTTTTTATTTCTAAACTTTTAGAATTTTTTGAGAGAGACATTGGGGAGAAAACCCAACTGGCATGGACAGATCAACGTTTGATGATAATGGATTGTGTTACTCGCCTGTTAATGTATAAATATGTGCTCATCATTGACCATGACGAGTTCTTGCTACCAAATGACCTTGTGATACAAAGATCATTGCAGCGATTACTTGTATGTATAAATTTTAAATGTTAGCCAGTTCTATTGAAGATGATGTGATCAATTGTGCTGGATGTATTGTAAACTTTGTATACTCTAAGTCAGAGTTTGTTGGAATGGGTAAAAACGTTATGAAAGAAAAACTGTCTATTATTCTTATAGAATAGTGTTTATTTTGTAGATAGAAAAAAGTGCAAGTAAGTTGCAATATTACTTTTTAGCAATCACGATGTAGTTTTTAATTCTCTACGGGTACACTGTAAAGTGAGCCATTTGTTTACGTCAATGTTTTCTTTGCACGCGCTAGCGCGCGACCGGGAATACGCATTTTCAAAGCTGTGTAATAATTAAGTAATTAAACTAGGATTAAATAACATGCAAAAATGGTTTGAGGAGCACCTGAATGGAAATTAAAAATTACTTCTTCTGATGAGAATCGCAACAGAATCCTAACAAAAGAAATGTCTGCAATTTTTTAAATTACTTTATCTAGGTCAAACGTAAGCGCTCCATCCAAAAACGAAGATTTCCGACCCTTAATGTTAAATCTAAGTAGAGAAATTCAGGGGCAAATAATAGTACGTAAAACGTTATTTCATAGCGTAAAAATCATAAACCGTTAACTGTGGGATTATTCTTTCTTTAGCATGTTTAGATTAAAAGTAAATACAAAGGCAGAAACGCACAGATAATTTTATAAAGTCCACAAAATCCTGACATAGAGTATAGTTATTATATCGTCACAATAGTGTTATAAAGTCGTAAATGTAAAAGAGTTGATTTTCTAGTTTCAGACTAAAATTGAAAAAAGTGTTTCTTAATTTCAAAATGTATAATACTTACACATTTGATGAATATTAACTTAATCTTATATGATATAAATCCTTTTGTGTCTGCATTTAGCTAATCTGATAAGTGTATAAAAAGAAATTAGACTCTAAAATATTGAACTGACCTTATGAAGCACTAATCAATTAGTTTTGTTAATGATATTGAATTGTATCTGCCACTTACGACTTTTTGTTAGGGAGAAAACATTTTGTTTTATATTGAAAAGGTCGTAACTACCACTTACGACTTTCAGTACAGATGGTTACTAAAACCTTTGATTTTTCTGAAACAGTGCAAGGGACCTAAAATACAAATTCTTTAAACCATTGACTTTATAAAAAAAATTAGGTAAGTTAATTCATTACGTGCAGTCTACACCAGGGCACTCAGGTTTTGTATACAACTGCAGTGGAACCACATTTTTTGGCTGTAGATGTTTACGTACAATAATATGATACAAGTATTATGATATTGTATAACAGTATTCAATTTGTTCTTTTTTTAAACCTTTAACTTTAATTATGCATGAACATGTATATTATTTGAAAGGATTCTGCCTCATAAAAAGAAGACAACAATAATTAAATTGGGAAAGACCCCTGATCATGGATAGCATTGCACTTGAAACATGTGAAGTGCATCTAGACAATGTTTATGACTTGATTTAGATTGGATAATAAAAGAAATGTTTCCATGCGACACAGATGTCCCCGCAGCCAGATAACAGGAAGTTAGTTTGTGGCATCCATGGAAGTCTCACACACAATACAACTCATTATATTGAAGCTGCATATTAAATTTCAAATTCCCATTAGTGGTTGCTGAGTTTTAGCTGACATAAAATTTGCACGGACAGACGGACAGCGGTAATACATAATGCCCTTGACGCCTTATCGGCGATGTCTATCTTAACTAGAGGCTCTTGAGAGCCTGTGATCGCTCACCTGGATAAAAGTTGCTATTATTTGCTGAAATGTATATGATCATATCATCTATTCTATGTTATACTAAGAGACCATTTAAATCTGGGGGAGGGGGGTTTATGTTTGAACACTTGGTCAGCACCTTATAACTAACATTCATGCCATGTTTGGTTTCAATCCATTCGGCTGTTCTCTAGAAGAAGATTTTTGTATGAATTCCCATAGGAT
>JAULBM010226051.1:0-17092 GCA_032357055.1 Geukensia granosissima
GTCGTTAAAGAACAGAAATCACATTCGCAGGTTACAAAAATCAACCGTTTTTACGATTCGCTCTTTGTATATAGTGTAAAATATGTTTCAACATTCGTAAACTTCGAGGAGAAATGTTTAGTTTGTGTATGCATTCATCTGCTTGTTATCAAAAATCAGAAAATGAACCATTTAACTTCATGTCGGACTTTATAAAAGTACTTTCATTTGTAAAAACCTGATTTGCCGGAAGGCTTTGGTTAAAATTTAATGTTTGAAGCACCTGTTATAGTACAAGATTGAAAAACGAAAGGAAAATCGTAACGTGTGAACACTTCACCATTCGACTTACCTGTGGTGAAGTCGGTGAGTCGATCGAAAATCGAATGGAAAATCGCACCGTGTGAACGCACCTTTACTGTTTCTGTCGTCACCTTCTTAACATGGAGGCTTGTTTAACATTAGAATATCACAACTTTCATCACTTCGTCATATACTCAATACCTTTTTTCCTTGTTGTAACACACTAACAAACATACAAATATGTTTTTTTTAAATTCATCATCTAATTTTGTGCATTTGAGACTCCTACTCTAGATGTTTCCAAACATTTATGTTCATATTGCAACCCTTTAATTTGTCACCACATTCCTTTTGAAGTTTTCTCTGCACGGCTTTATTACAATTATTACAAACTTCCAGAAAATATAGTTGCAGTTTTGCAATACCAACAGCTCTACTGGCGCTTTCCATTAACGGTTCGAACCGATTGTATCTATTGAACCGGAAATGGAACACAAACCGCGCCAGTTCGGTTCAAGTGGTTCGTCTGCTGAGATGAAACAGACGAACCAAAAGTTGTCAGTAGAAAATGGCTACAATCCGGTTCAAACTGCATAATTGAGGGCGCCCTATATTTGTCTTTCTTTTTTCACAAATTTGTCCCATTTCCCGATTCAGTCTTCCGTTTCTGCCTCTAAACAATACGTGCAGTACATGACTGATCAGACAATCAATACGCTATAATCGTTTCCATTTCCCTTGCTACAACAAATAAAACATTTCTAATCCTTGTTCTAGATTTATTAATGATGTTTAGGAAGTGTTTAAAGATTTTATTATCTCTCTGAATTACCGAGGCTTTATAAGTACAGAACCGATCAATTAGATCATTCTATACGGGACGTGGTACTAAAGTCATGTAAGCATCCATTCATCTGATCGCCGGTTAAACATGAACAGCATACTCGACTTACATCTCTGCCACACTTAATGCATATTTTATTATTCTGATAGTAATAACTATTTTATTTAGTTCAGTTTTACTTAGCGACCACAATATTTTCTTTCGAAATTGTGTATGATTTTGAACAAACCGATGAAGAAGAGTCTTTGAAGGATGAAGCCTATTTTAAGCGCAAAACGTATATTTTAAAGGAGACTAAATCGTGAGCGTGTAACACAATCCTTGTAGCCAGGAGTCTCCAAATTTCATTTTGATATTGGTTATAGTTTAAATAAAGCTGCAGTCAGTTTTTCACCATATACTAATGTATAAGTAGAATCAAGAAATATCCATGACCGCTTCAGAATTTTAAATCAGACCAAAATGAATAAACTTCATGAAAGTCCCTGCATAAGTGCTTCCTTTCAAATATTCTTCCATTTTCCCAAGAATTTCCAGAGGAGAAGCCATGTTAACAGCCCTATCGAGACGAAATGAAGATCTCTGTAAAGGACCTTCCATAGATGCTTATGTAGAGTTTAATTAGATTTGGCCTTATGATTTCACAAGAGAATGTTTTTTTTTTAAATCAGCCAATCAGAAAAAAGTTGCCTGTGGCAGGCATGTTTGTAGTCCAGCACGAGGACACGTTGTAAAGGACCTTCATTGAAGATTCCTGTCAAGTTTGTTTCCATTTAACTTAGCGGTTTCATAGAAGTGCCCTGTTAAGATTGATTCTATTTTGCCTTGTAGTTTCATGGAGAAAGAAAATTCTGTTAAATCAGCCAATCAGAAACCAGAATTGCCTGTAACAGTCCGGTTTGTCGTCCGATCGGAATGAAACGCGGAAACATTGTAAAGGACCTTCCACAAATGATTCCTGTCAATATTAGTTCTATTTAACCTTTACTCTATATCAGAGTTTGCTGGAATGGGTAAATAGGTTGTTAAAGAAAAACTGTCAACCGTATTCTTATAAAATTGTGTTTATTTTGTAGATTGAAAAAGGTGCAGGTAACTTGCAATAATACATTTTAGCAATCGCGATGTGTTTTAAGCTGCTCCGAGTTTTCAATTCTCTACGGAGATTTTTACATGATAAAATTAGCCATTTGTTTTCCTGAAGTGGCCAATTGCACGTGATAACGCGAGACCGGGAGTATATATTGTCAACGCTGTGTAATATTAAGTAATTTAACAAAAATTAATAAACCTACAAAAAATGCTTAGTGGCACGCCTCAATGGAATTTTATAAGTATATGTATCGAAAGAGGGGGTCCGAAGAAAAAAATGAGCGCAATTTTTCAAATAACTTTATCTAGGTCAAACTTCAGCTCTCCCGCCAAAAACAAAGATGGCCAACCCTTAACGTTAAATCCCCGTAGAGAAATTCAGAGGCTGATAAAAGTATGTAAAACGCTTTTGAATAGTGTAAAGCATGAACCGTTAACCGTGGGATGATTCTTTATTTTAATAAAAAATAAATCGAAGGGCGGAAACACACATATAGTTTAACTATAAGCCTGAAATTCGCACTCTTGAATACTGAGCTTGGAATAGAAAATAGCGGTTTCAGAGAAGAAGACTTGTAAAAAGCGAATTTAACCTGAATTGCCATTAGCAGCCATGTGTTGTAGTCTGATAGAGACGAAACGAGGAAACTTTGTAAAAGACCTCCTGTTAATGATTTATGCAAAATTTTATTCAATTTGGCTTTCTGGTTTCAGAGGAGAAGAATTTTTAAAAATAAGCAAATCAGAAACCAGAATTTCCTGTGATAGACATGTTTGTAGTCCTATCGGAACGAAGCGAAACTTTGAAAAGGACTTCCATGGATGATTCCTGTCGTTTGGTTCCATTTAGCCTAGCGGTTTCAGAGGAGAAGACATTTTATATATATATAATTACCGATGTTAAATCACGAGAAAAACAGAAAGAATTTACAAATCTAGAGGGCTCCTCAAGGCCTTTAATAAGGATGGAATACCACTCCTTGTGAAAAGCTGTAAATCGCCCCCCCCACCCCCAATAAAAAATCGTGTATACGTAAATAATATTGATCTTACCTGAATATCATAAAAATGTACATGTAACAAAACATTGAACACAAAGACAAATCCTATGACCACACAGTTGGGACATGTGATGGGGTTAAACTAGTTAAGTGGGTATCCAACCCTCCCTCAACGAATGGTCAAAGGTAACAAAAAATTAAAGAAAACAAAAGCAGCAACCAATGAACTATAAAAGTTAAATAGAAAGTATCTCAATCTGGCTAGAGACTACCCAAATTACAACAAATAAACAAAACAAAAATACATGCAAAAAGATACCTCTATAATGAATGGTCACAGTTACTGAACACAAGCACAGGGTGAGAGTCCTGATGATAAAACATAAAATTTGGTAAACGTTTAAACATTCACCATAAAGGATAGTCCATCTGCCTGTTTTTCATTTCATTGAAAATGTTGGTATTTTGCCTTTCAATAACTTTGTACATCTGTCTTTTATTCGAGGTAATTTAATGTTCCCCAAAAAGCTACAAAGGGGCATCGAACGGAGTTACATACAAATGGACAGCAATTTAAAAAGGCACCTGTCAATTTTTGCACAAATTGTAAAATTGTGTATTTTGTTTTACACATAATGTAACGATTTATTAACCATTCATTGGTTTTCATTGGAAATTATATAGTTATAATTAATTCGTAATTATAAATTTTATAAAGTTGTCACAAAACATCTAGTCACGCTAGTGGAGATGACACTAATACAATTTGTTGATACTTTTTTTAAGATTAAAATTTGAATAGATATTGGTTAGCAAAAGGAATGCCAACATATATTTTTTCATTTTAAGTGAACTACCAACGGACCAGTCTATCAAAGTTTGGTTAAAAACTTAAAAGTATCAAAATATAAATATCTTTCTGTTGATAATTTGTTAAAATTAAGTCTTTTTAAATACCCCAAAACTAGATTAACCAGACTAAGTATATAAATGTTAATGGTTTTTAACCTGATATATTTGATGATTTAGGGTTACATTATAATTTTATTTAGACCGCTCGTATTTAAAACTATTTTACACTGGTAATCTTTTATCTTTTATACCAACAAGCAGCCATTGAATGATTGATTGATTCGTGATTGATCCAGCGTCAAATGTTTCATGCATATTCAGAAGGAGAAAAGTTCAACAATTTTCAAAATTACAGAAATATGTGTGGGACACAAAAGAGGAACGTTAATTGACTGCCACTGACTGATAGGGACGAAAAATTGAGCCTATTAATGCCGCAACAACATTCTCATTTTCGAAAACTACAAAGGATTTTTTTACCTGCAGGGAGTGTGGCATTCACCAAATACGGCACACACTTTGGTCCATGGCCATGATTTTTTTATTATTTAAGCTTGCACCCCCAACGAGAGGACCTCCCATATTTGCCACCTGTGGATTGCGATGGTTCATCTCAAAAGGTTGAGTCCCGAAGACCGCTCCGGTGCCTAGAGCCCATGTTGAGGAAATTTAATTAAAAACAACCTTAAAATAGTTTATGTACAATTTTACCAATTCCACTGACTTACAGTTTTATAACATCACATTTTCATGATATCACAAAAAAATCTTATAAATATTGCTAATAATTTCATATTTTCTAACTGATATTAAAACGGTAGTCGGATCGACTTGGTATAAGATTATTCTTAGTGTGTTCGGCGCTTGGGGAAATGTTACAGTCCCTGAAAGTACAAAGGCATGAACTGTCTTATGTAATTTGGTCCACGAAAGAAAGCAAAAATTTATAAAGTTTTACTGTTAATACAGAAAAGCACTTTACACATGTTACACGCAATTAAATCTGACTTTTTTAGTACTCGTTATAAACGTTTAGCCCTTTCCGAAAACCCATTTCCGGAAAGCCGTGCATGGTTCCTTCTAACATGTCTAAAATTAAAAATTACCATTCTGGTTCCCAGCTTCCGGGAAGTATGGTATAAATTCCATAAAAATCACGACCAAAACGTGCATCAATTTCTGTTTGAGGACAAAAAGTAAAAGCTTTCATTTTTAGTTTTTATAAAATAAAATGTGGAACTTAAATACCTCCACTACTTATGACAGTGCTTTAAGATAAAGTAAAGGGAAAAGTCGGGTTTTTCTCCTTGCTCATTCTTACTTCGATGTGATGCACTACCCACAAAGGGGAACAACTCTTACAAAATCTTATTTTTAAACTAAACTCAGACTTCCGGAAATGTGTTTTCGGAAAGGACTATACAAGATGTGAATAATGTTTTTCTGATATATCTTTTAAATATATTGATATCAACAATGCACACGATTCACACGTTTTATTAACATGATTAAGGCACACAGTTAACACGTTACATGCACATGAATGATAAATGCAAACCACTAATACATGGTGCACTATGCAATCGTATGATTTTAGGTCAAATGCATTACGAAAAAAAAATTAACTAAACGAAAAATTCTATTGTTTTTAAACGGTTGATTATTACCAGAGAAGTATATAACTTGCATTGTGTGTCTCTGTTAATTGTTTAATTTTAATTAAAAAATTAACCTTTTTATCTAAACACGCAACATTTTGACATTGACAAATACAAAACAAAATTTACGATTAAGATGGTTAAATGTTGCTGATAGTTTTCGTTTTGTTCACACAAAATACAAGAAGTAGAATTATAGCGATTGAAAAGCATACGTTACACGATAACACTCCACCAGTGAAAATCGATCTGCGATAGACGTTACATGCAATCTACACACGCACTCACGCACGCACGCACGTTCCTCGCACAAGATTTGCAAAAGGAATTCGAAGATACCAAAGGGGCAGACAGAAATCCTTAGTCCGAAGACAGACAAGACCATGCTTGGCCATCAAAATAAAACGAAAGACAAACATAGAACACATGACACCACACTGAAAACTTAAGCTGGAGTAACACGAACCCTACAAAAAACCAGGGTGAGTTCAGGTGCTCCAGAAGGGTGAGTAGCTCCTGCTCCTCTAGTGGCACCCGTCATGCAACTCATTGTAGAAAAAGCCCATGAAAAATTCATTCGAATGTTAATGTATTAGCTGATTGGTTTATGTCTTGTCTAGGTATCACATTATCATCAGACCTTAAATGGAACACTCATATACAACAAACTGTAGCAAAAGCAAACAAATCACTATCCTTTATCAGACGAAATCTAAAAGTAAATTCAAAAACAATCAAAGAAAGAGCATATCAAACATTAGTAAGACCAAAACTTGAATACTGCTGCACAGTTTGGGATCCTTACACTGAAGAAAATATATACAAATTAGAACAAGTACAAAGACGAGCAGCAAGGTATGTATGTCATAGACACCACAACACCAGCAGTGTGTCAGATATGATGAACACATTAAATTGGCATACATTGCAAGAACGTAGACTTAAAACAAGATTACAAATGTTCCACAAAATTGTACACCACGAAGTTGCTATACCATCAGAAGACATACTCGTCAAAAGCCAATCAAAAACAAGATCCACCCACGAAAACACTTACAGACAGATCCAGTGCAATAAAAATAGCTTTAAATTTTCTTTCTTCTGCCAAACAATCAAAGACTGGAATAAACTACCACCACAAATTTCTCAGTGCAGCTCTACAGACGCTTTCAAGGAAGCACTAACTCATGATGTGCTCCTTGAAACGTTCCCACACATCAACAAATAGAAACACTTCGTATTTTATCTTATAAACAAAAATATACAAAAAAATTGAAAAATTACATTTACATTTATATTTAAAAATAAAAAATTGTAAAAATTGTTTAAAAATAGAATAAAAATATTTATTTAGTATGCCAGGCATGCGCGGGAAAGTAAACTTCAACAAGTTGAAGGTTTTCCGTATCGAAAGAAGAAGAAGACAACACGTTTAACTTTTGAAAATCAACATGAATCAAAATGTTCACTACTTAACGTCAAATTTTTACTGTCTGTATACCTTACTCCGTAGAATGGCTTTTAGGAAATTTCAAACCTTTATAAGAATATTTTAGGTAATTTTTTAGGTAAAGTCAACAGGCGCTTGTTTCCAAAAAATAATACCCATATATACTGTTGTTAAGTAGTATATAGGATATTTTTAGAAACAAGTGCCTGTGCTCCATGGGCATTCTACACATCCACTAAAAATAATCTGTTTAGTAGTATATAGTGCCTGTGGCATTCTACATGGCTTTTGTAAAACCCTGCCAACATAGTTATTTCCCTTTTACATTGCAAATCACATACAGACTTTTCTTTTGCTCGTTTCATTTGCCATTAAACAATATAAAAAGGAAAATATTTTCTGTTAAAACTAACCAAGAATCAAGATGCATCTTTTTGCAAAATTTTACTGAGATTAAAAAATGACAACACCTTTTACTTTTGAAAAAGGCATTCCATGATGAAGTGAGGTTTACAGACAGTAATAAGTTCATTGTGTTACCCTCTTTCAATAAAGTAATTACTTAGTAACTTTCTGTCTCAGTATTTTTAAACCTTACTCTGGAGGATGACTTTTTGGAAATTTCAAACCTTTATCCTTGGAATATTTTACAATTTTTTATCGAGAAGTAGAACCCAGTGAGTCGCCCAATAAAATGTTAAAATAAATGTCCTGCCCTCAACGGATACTTTTCAGGCACATAAAAACTGTTTTAGCCTTTAGGTGGGGAATTTCCCATTGTTGGCATTATATTTTTTTTGTCTTTTAAAATAGAAAATTTCAAAATGCAAAACTATTTACTTGTATAATTTGTTGCATTGTAATGAGAAAGAAATTTGCAATTTCAAGGTATATTTAACGCTACTGGTATTCTACAAGGCTCTTTGTAAAACCCCACCAAGAGAGTTATCTCCATTGTAATCATGTAGAGATTATTCTCTTGCTCCAGGTTCATTTACCATAGAATAGAATATAAAAACAAAAATAGTTTCTGTTAAGACTCCCAAAGATACATTTATTTGCGAAATTTTATTGACATTAAAAAATGACACCTTTTACCTTTGAAAAAGGCACTCCATAAAGTGAGGTTTACAGACTGTACATGTTATTAGGCCTAGTAAGTAAGGAACTCCATGTTGAACTGCCTGGCAAATTATCAATGGGGGTCACTATAATATTCCTGTCTTGAGGTATATACAGAGGTTTTTAAGTTCTAAGAAGACAAAAAAAATATATTCTATTATGAGTTCAGAACCAGTCATGAGAATTTAAATTTGTTAAACATTTTCTTATATGATGTTTCTTAAATGTTCAAACAACTTAAATTCACTAATGAAGCGTAATCCATCATCTGTTTTATTTTATCTACAAAATTAAATATATTTGTTTGGGAGTCATGGGTCTTACTTGTACATTTTTACTGCAAAGAGTAAATAACTTTTTGAATATTTACCTGTACAAGTCAAAATTTCATAATACTTCTGTAATTAAACACTTTCAACTTGTAGTGGTAAAATTGAAAAATTCTTTTTTTTTCTTCTATTTATCTTGATTTCTTTGCCTTAATCCAGCATCCTCTAGGCAGTCGGATATATTTGACTAAAGATTTATTAAAAATGATAATGAACTGCCATCCAAGCACATTGACAGTTCCTGTTACATAACAAGGAATTAAAGGTTGAACTTCATTGGAGAAATATTAATGATAGAGAAAATTCTTAATTGAATGTTATTACATTTGAAAGATTCTGAATTTTCATGCTTTTAAATAAATTTAGTTTTTGCAGAGGAGTAAAAGGGAGATAAGTTTTGATGCCAAAAATTACTTATAGAAGTAAGAAATATTTTTACCTGTACTAGTAAAGACCCATGACTGATGGGATTTTTTTTTTAATCCGACCTTTCAATTTGAAGATCGTGGTTATAGGTTATCAATTTAGAAAGAAATTTGATCTCATGCTTTGGTACATTTATCTGAGAAAAAGTTTCAGGTTTATATTCTGTCTTCAAGGTACCTTTTGCATGGTAATAGTGGTCTTCAGATAGGTTAATTATTTTACCTGACATGTTTGGCATTGTACCTTTATTTATCCATACGGGTAATGATGTTGAAATCTAACTGTTTTCAGTATTTCAAATTTGTGGTTATTAATCTTAAAGGAATTCATCAATTACACCCACTGTCATGACTGTATTATTGACTTATTTAAATGTTTTAAAGGGGGGTGAAAGTTATGAACGTCCTACACAGCAAATTAATGCTCTAAGTCCCATGGTACATGTATTAAGATCAGGCTCTTTATATAAATACAGCCAGTACTGTCTGACTGCAAATTAATGACAACCTACATGTATATTGGACAATGTTGGATAGCAACCTTATCCAGCAATATACTTGTTAACACCAATTAAAAATTTACTAAATCTTATGGTTTTTTTTCTATCAAGGATAAAATTGAGAAAGGTACAGAATGGAGAAACCTGCATTTTGTAATTCTTTCCCTAGCATTATCTGCGGATTAGAGGTTTTCAATTTTACTCTTTATTCAAGTGATATCCTTGTAAATAAGAAGTTTATCAGTTTGTTTTTTATATACTGTTTCTGATACATAATTCTAAAATTGTCTTATTTTTTATATTTGTTTTTAAAGTTTTCACAATTTTTGGAAGATTTGCAGTTTCTTTGAACATCTGAAGAATCAGGTATTTAAAACAAGTTATTTTATTTTATTTTATCATGTTTATTTTTTATTATTTATTTATTTATTGATGATTTTTTTTTTAGTATTACATCCCAAAATAATAATTAATATAAATTAGTGATGTTACACTAGCACAAATGATGGTTGTGTATTTTGTAGTTTAAAGCCATCTGTCCATCTGTCGGTCAAACATATTGTTCATGTTGTTGTGACTGGACATTTTCCTAACATTTTTCAGACATTTTACTTAAATCTACATTTTGTACTTACAATCAAACATGAAAACTTAGTAACAAGAACACCATGATTGTCTCAAATCTCATTTTTGACTAACATTTTCTCATGTTTTTAATGTGTTCAAACCTCTATTGTTCATACAATCCTTTCAGACCTTAAACTTGAACAGTTTGAAGGGGTCCCTTGGTTGTACGAGTTTTAATGCATGTAGTTTGGTTTCAGTTCAGTAGTTTAGTTTTGTTTTTATACACATTTACAAAGTAAGTGGTAGTACTATGTTATGGGGCTGTTGTCAGTAGCAGTGTCATTCACAGACAGTAAGGTTGCTGTTCAACAATAACATTTATTCTTACTAGTATATTGATCCATTTAAAATTTCCACTCAGTGATACCTAATATAAAATACAGGTTTAGGTTGATTTAAGATGATCTAGACCCTTTTTGTAGGAAGGTACCAAATCGGCAAATGGCAATTTTTTTATGCTGTAGTCACTTTGAAATGCAAGGTTATTAGAAATAATCGCTTGCCCGCTTGACCTTGAGAGTTAAAATACCGTCGGGCAAGTAGAAAAGTTGTGGTTTCCAGGCAGGCAAGTGGAAAAAATTTGGTCGATCAGTACTGCAGTACTAGAGGGCAGGGGCAAGTTACTTTAAAAGTTAATTCTAACACTGTTATACTATTTTAAGAAAACCAGTTTGCAAATATAGTTAACAATAACAAGAATAAAAATTCTTATTTTTGCAATTATAACTCAGTGACATTATTTGCAATAATAAAAACATTGAATTTAACATGTTAATTTCAAATGTAAGTTATTCAGTTTTGTCTAATTTTAGTGTTTTTTGTTTGTGTTCTTCATAACATAGCCAAAAAAATGCTAAATTTCTTCTGGGTAAGTATTACATGATTGTTGTGAGAATGATCCTCTGTAGGCCAGTATAAAAGTTGTTTTCCAATGTGTCAAAATGCAAGATAGCCCCAAAAGATAGACTTAGCTTAACATAATACCCTGTGAGAATGATCCTCTGTAGGCCTGTATAAAAGTTGTTTTTCAATGTGTCAAAATGCAGAATAGCAAGATAGACTTAGCTTAACATAATACCCTGTTTGAAATTTTGTTTGAATTGACCTCTGATGCCATGTGTGATGTAATGGATATCATGCTTACCTCAAGTGTGGAAGGTCACATGTTTGATCCTTGGCCAGGTCAAACCAAAGACATTGAAATTGGTATTTGCTGCTTTTCGGCTAAGCAGGCAACATTTAGTGGTAAGAGCAAAGACTGGTCAGCCTGGAGTCATAATAATGTGTCTGGGTAAAGGTGGCATGTCTTCTGGTGACTGTTCCTTTGGTGAGCTAGTACATTAAAAATCTGGATCAGCGTGTCAGTCTAGTACATAGCAGGGTTCATTCATCATCATTCATTAGTGTGCTGTTGTCCTGAATATGCATGAAATATTTGTTGCAAGATGTTAAGCAGCATTCAATCAATCAATCATAAATTGGCCTGAATATCTAGACTTAGCTTAACATACAGCTTCATTGAATTGTTTTGTCCTTATATCCAGTTGACTACCACAATCAGCAATAAGTCAAAGGGAATAATATACAGATATACAAACAACAGCTTTCAGCATGTTATTACCAGTGCAGTACAATGTATCACAGGAAGGATACTGGCCCAGGGGTGTCTGGCTAAAATTGGATTGGGTGAAACTATGCTTTTTGAAGGTTGTTTGGCAAGATCCCAAGTTTATCAGTTCATCAGTAATAATGAATGCAGAATGCTGATATTTACTGCCATATGTGTTTTACTCGTATAAACACATTGGATCATGTTTTGGCAAAATTACTGTATTTCTTGGAGGTCAAACTAGAACTCATCAAGCATGTCCAGTGAAGAAAGTGGTTGCATAATGGTTGTCTTTGACAGAATTATTGTCCTTAGTGAACTGGAATGCTTCAATAAGTTAGTGTTGGTAAATAACAGGTGTTTAGTCTATTAAAATCTAAATGAGGTATTGAACAATAATAATAAACATGGCAGTTAATGATCTGTAGCAGGTGGACAGGAAGAACCCCTGCTAAAGAGGCATCCTTTAGTTTGAGCTGGATGTATGAATACTAAAACTCAAGGGTTGTGGCCCTCATTTAAGTGGTTTGTAGGTCATTTAGGTGGCCAGTTACAAGGCTAAATCTTCTGCTCCATTCAACCCATAATTGTTGTAGTGGCAGTCTCAAGATCTCACCTTACCAATCCCCTGTTTATAGTGTACATATTGATTTATTATTTGTTAACTTGTTCCTGTCCTGAATATGGCTGAAAAATTACCAATTAGACTTTAAGCAGCAATCATTCAATTAATAAAATGGTTAAAAATTTTTCAAATTACAATTCCAAAGTACTGGCAGAACAATATATCATACTACTGTTCATCACAATTTACATCTGAAACAGAGGAAGCTCCAATAATGACAGAATTACTATATTGTTTGTAGAAAGTATTAAAGAGCAATTCCTAAGTGAGTTCTCTCTATCAAAAAATGAAAAGGTTTTTAATCTCCTGGACATGAAATTGGTGTTTGGCAATTTAACAGAGTAAACAAGTATATGTTCTTCTGTAGATAAGTTTGATATTCACAAGCATGACAAGAAATAGAGTAATTCTGCCATTAATTTTGTGAAATGAATAAAGCCTTTCAATATACAAATGTATATAATAAACTGGATTTGTTCAAGTTTGATAGGGTAGCTTATTAAAGTGACAACCAGTGCAACTTTCCTTTAGTGAGAACCAGTGCAACTTTCCTTTAGTGAGAACTAGTGCAACTTTCCATTAGTGAGAGCCAGTGAAACTTTCCTTTAGTGAGAACCAGTGCAACTTTCATTTATTGAGAACCAGTGCAACTTTCCTTTAGTGAAAACCAGTGTGACTTTCCTTTAGTGAGAACCAGTGCAACTTTCCTTTAGTGAAAACCAGTGTGACTTTCCTTTAGTGAGAACTAGTGCAACTTTCTTAGTGAGAACCAGTGCAAGTTTCCTTTAGTGAGTACCAGTGCAACTTTCCTTTATTGAGAACCAGTGCAACTTTCCTTAAGTGAGAACCAGTGCAACTTTCCATTAGTGAGAGCCATTGCAACTTTCCTTTAGTGAGAACCAGTGCAACTTTCCTTTAGTGAAAACCAGTGTGACTTTCCTTTAGTGAGAACCAGTGCACTTTCCTTTAGTGAGAACCAGTGGGATTTTCCTTTGTAGTAAATTACACTAAATAGGTGAATGGTCAACTTTTAAAGTTCTTCCTGTTGTTGTTCATCTTCTGCCTGGGTGGCCAATTGGTCTAGGTGGTCAATTTAAACTTACCTATAGTAATTACAGAACACTCTAGCCTATCACCTATATGGCATGAGTTTGTCCCTGGGTTTGTACCCTACAAAAACTGTTGTGTTTAACTGGCAATGCAGGTGATAAGGTTTGTCAGTTACCTGCCTAATGTTGTTTTCTCCGGGTACTGCAGCTTCCTCCACCAGTAATCCTGAACAATATGACTGAAATATTGTTGAAAGTGGTGTTAAACCCCAAACAAAAACAAACGTTCTTGATCATGTTCATCTGGAGCTACAAAATATAGTTCGTACCACAAAGTTAAAACATTTTCATTTCAGGTTTCAGGTGGATGTCCTTTTTCAAGTTTTGACATTTTAAAAATTGGTTTTTTGCAATTACAGCTGTATTAGTTCCAATAGCTGCCTATAGTATAGACCAGTAAAAAATAAGAGCTTACAATTGGGTTATATATTAGGTCTGTGGAAACTGAAATGATTAGGGTGAAGTGGTAGTACTAAATTTATTGGACTTAAAAGATTAGACTTTTTATGAATATGGATGCTTTTCCTATTAAACCTTGCAGAAATGCAGATTTGACTAGACCACAAATAATTGAGCCCCAAAGCTTCAGACTAGATTTATATTTGAGTTTATACTCTCTAAAAAATTTTGAAAACCAAATTAAACTATTAAAAATGATTTAAAACCACAATTATATGTAAGATTTAGTCTTGTAAAAAATTTGACCTTAGGTTCTTTATTTTTTTTTTTTCCCTATCTGAAAAATAGATAAATAGAAAAAGAATGTAGGTTCAAATTTTAATTAGACTAAATTATGTTTATGCAAATACTTAAATATTGTTTCAGGCCATAAACATTGTTCTCTTTTTTAAGGTTATCCAAATAAAGTTTTTCACTTTGCATTAGCATGTAAACAACTACCGAAGAAATTTAATTTCATTTTTAAAATGCATTTTTTTATCCAAAATGTTGAATGAAATTTACCATAACAGTGTTTAAAAATCCCAAAACTTATCTTAAATCTTACATTATTTATACATTCAAGATTATGATTGTGATTAAAGCATTTGGTCCCTGTGAATTTTACTGTGATTATGCTGTCTTGAATTCCATACTCAATTTTCCTTAGAGGAAAAACAGTTCACATATTTATCTGGAACTTGCTTTAAAAATTCATTGTTATTGTCCAAAGTTAAGCTGTAGTAGTTTTCTAGGACATTGATTTTTTTCTGCAATGTCTGCTTAAAAACTGCAACTTATTTATGTGACAGTCTAAGTCAATGAGATTTAGAAAATTATGCTTCAATTTAATACCCTGCCATTAAGTTTTTCCTCTGTCCATATTTTATGTTCTTTTAGCCCGGTTCATATGTATGTTCTCTATTTAGTCATTGTGTTGTATGATATATGTTGAACCTTTTTGGTATGCTGAAAAAATTTTAAAAAGACCATATATTGGCATAATTCATAAGTTTTGCCAGATTTAATTAAAGGACTTTATTTTGAAAGAACTAGAACCACCCAAAAAATCTGCATCACCCAATCATATGAAAATTTAGCACAAAACACCTAATTTATTAAATCTTAATATCTGGACCTCTGAACCCTATCTTATGGAACGAGCCATGATGCCTGTGTTTACACTAACTATGAAACCTAATGATGTCTTGTTTAACTTTGAGTTAAAATATGGACATCCAAGTAAAATTTTTATATTTTACATTTTAAAAAGATGATATATTTTTGAACTTGAACCAATTACCCTTTAAGTTGATAGAATTTCATCTGCCTTTTTAAAAGGGAATTTTATGATTTACCAACTGCATACCATTGATTTAGTTGTCACTTTCTGAATAACGTTGACGTTTTGGTCATTTTTAGTTTGCAACTACTATGTATAGTAAGAATAGGAGAACCTTTTGGCCTGCCAGTATGCATGTTGATTGTTCATAGCAGTGGGCAGTTGGACACTATTATCTAGAGCATGGGCAGCTATTAGGGCAAATACAGTATAATGATTATGTGTTTATTTATACATGAAATTTATATTCTTTCTTTTTTTATTGCAGTGGATTTTTATTATTTTATTTCTTTATATTTTTTGTTATTTTTTTTTTTTGCCTCAATTTAAATTTTTTTCTCCATTATGGCTGACAAAGTGAGGGATGGAGGAAATGGACCAGCAGCCAGAGGCATCTTCACAACAAGGGCAGACAAATTTGATCATCAACTATTTACCACAAGCCCTAACAGATGAGGAGTTTCGCTCAATGTTTCTCAGTATTGGGCCTCTCAAAGCAGCCAAAATAGTCCGTGATAAAGCAACAGGGTACAGCTATGGGTTTGGCTTCGTCGATTATCAGAGCCCTTCTGATGCTGCTCGAGCAATTGAATCATTGAATGGTTTACAGCTGCAGAATAAAAAGATGAAAGTTGCATATTCTCGGGATGGTAGTGAGGAGATAAAGGGAGCTAACTTATACATTACAAATATTCCAAAACATTGGAAAGAACAGCAGTTAAGAGAAACATTCTCCCAGTTTGGAAATATTGTTCAGTGCCGAGTAATTACTGAAGAAAGAACTGGATTTTCAAAAGGAGTTGGATTTGTTCTCTTTAGTCTTAAAAATGAGGCTGACAAGGCCATATCAAGCATGAATGGGAAAGTCCCTGAAGGAGGTGAAATGCCAATGCTTGTCAAACGAGCTGACGATAATGCAAAAAAAGTGAGACCTCCACCAGTTCAATTTATTCCTGTTCCTCAAATGTCTGGAAGATATCCTCATGGCCCCATGCGCAATATGGGGAGTAGATTTTCACGTTACAATCCAATGAGTGGATCAGGATACGGAGCAGGAGGCAGTGGACCTATGGGAGAGGGTCCATTTATATTGTATGTCTATAACATTGGAAACGATGCAAATGAACGCATGTTATATCAGTTGTTTAGTCCCTATGGAAACGTATTGAAAGTTAATGTCATATATGATAACCAGAAAGGAGGAAAGTGCAAAGGTTATGGATTCGTAACAATGTCATGTTGGGAGGAAGCTGAGAGTGCCATTGGATGTTTGAATGGGTATTGGATAAATGGGAGACAACTCCAAGTGTCCTACAAAAAGTAGACTTGCATGGAATGGTCAGTTTATATTGAAGTTATTGGTGTTTTGTTAAATTTTCACATTGTTAAAGAAAAACCCAATGTTTGTTCTATTTATCATATAGTATGTTAATTGTTATGAATATACAAAGTTTTTAATTAACAGACAGATCAATCTATATAATTCAGAAATACTACTAGATATCTAGGACAAGTAACTGTCATGACTGTTGTCTATAATTTTTTTTAACCAAAATGAAAGAGGTAAAATAATAATAACAGCCTTTGTTGGTAAAGCAGTGCACATGTAAAAAAGTTCCATTGTATGAAAAAAAATAGATTTTTATATTGAGGTTAACCTTTAGTCCAAAATTGTTAAATCCCCTAGCTTCCTTTTGTTTTGCTAAGGGTGTTAAGAGGCTGTCCAATAACAAATCAGGCAAACCCTATTATATAGGTGGCACATGGTAAAATTGATCCCACCAAAT